>BQNB010056532.1:0-38053 GCA_026074375.1 Tanacetum coccineum | reverse complement strand
AACTAAACGATAAATATTAAGACTACGAGCTAAACTATGCTAGACAAAACACGGGGTGACCGAGTCTTTTTCATGATCCTAGCACTTTCTTTATAACATGTTAGGCTAAACCATCCCTTGTATTTACTTATGATTGCATGAAAGTTGGATCGTATGTCCTTTTACTGTTGCTTCTTGGGATGAATGTGCACGTTAGGCTTTAAAAAACTAGCCATAAGATATTAAATTGGCATATACGTCTAGGGAAACGCGAGTATGTAGAAAGAATATCATCGGTAACAGTCTTCATACTACCTTACCCCTAATATGGTTGATCCCTCTTAAGATATTTCAATTGCATTTAATATACTCTTAGGAGCTTTGTAACGGTCTTCTTACTAGCTTACTTGTGCGTTGCCTTAACGGAATATTAAATAGACGGCGAGTTCGTGTAATTCGTTCATGACTTAGGAAATACTTACGCATATCATCACGAGTGTGACAAGGCAACAAGATCAGGAGAAGTAATCTAATAAGTAATGCATGATTAAGTAAATACACTATTTTATCATAAAGTTATCACCAATAGTATAGATTATATTTAGTTTAATTAATTAGTTAATCAACCAACCTCTCAAACCATTGATTTTACTGCTTTCTATAAAATATAAAAATACAAAAATAATCTCCTTGTAATCTCGTAGATCTTGGCTAAGCCCTGTTCGAGCCTTCCCAACCTATTCTCCTAGAGAACGATAACAACCCTCGAGTCTTGCTTATACTACGCTAAAACGATTAGGTACACTGCTTAGAAAGTTGTAAAACTTCGTGTAGAAGTCCTACGACTACCGCATATCAAATTTTCTTGAAAGAGTTTATTGCAACTCGATCAACTTTTCTAATTAAATATAGATAAAAGGATTCATGACCATTTGAAATTTATAAACATGAAATTATGAAGAAGAAAAATTAATAAGAGCAACACCATTGATAGAATAAAATTAGAAATGTAGTATATTGTTTATATACTTTCTTCATGCTTAAATAATTGTTTTGTTTTGCCTTTTAAAAAATTTCTTTTAACTTTTACTTTAAATATTTGTGTTTTTGTTATATAATACTTGATTGATGGCGTCATACGAATAAAAATACATTTAAACCCCAACTGATTAATATATTTTTCATTTAGTATTATATAAAAAAGTAATTAATGTTAAAGTTAAAAAAATATATTTAAAAAGTTAAAATAGAATAGTTATTTTATGACGGAAAGAGTAACATTCTTTCTATTTTTAAATTTATTGATTTTTCGTGTTTTCATATTATTAATATTAAGTAATCGTGTTTTAAACAATGTTGAAGGGCATATAAGTAATTTTCATTTGCTAAAATTTCAACAATTAACATCGGTAAATCTTGTATATTGTATTAGACGATTAGATGCGCATAATGGCGACGATGTATAGTAACGTTAATTTAATTTGTGCGTATGACTATTTTTTATGTATATATGAGTTTAAAGTAAGTGAAAATTAAGAAATTTAGTGATTTAATTTTTTAATAAATATTTAAATAGTTAATAGATTGTGTTTTTTTTTATCAGTGGGGTAATTTAATCTAACAACATTTCTTATTTCTAAAAATTTTAAAGTTTAAGCAAAAAAGTAATTACCAATACATAAGGTGTTTACCATTTCATACTCAAATTAGTCATGTTTACCAAATTGGTCTAGTTGGTGCGTAAAGTACAATCTGATGCGCTATTTTCATAAATTGTGCACCATATAATAAATGCTCATAAATTTTCTCACCTATGCCCCCATTGACTCGTATAATTTCCCTCCCTCTTTCACTATCACCCAATTGACTCATATACTCATTCACTTTCACTAGTTCCATTAAAGAAAATGTCTGCAAGCCATACGAAATGTCTCAAAAAAAATTCCACTTGGTTTAGAAATTAGATATGGTGTTCAAAATCTACTTGGTATATCACATTTAAAATATGGTGGGCTAAATATACATTTTGCGCACCAGATATGACGTGGCCACATCTTATTGGTTTAGAAATTAAATATAGTGTTCAAGGTCTCTTTAGTATATAACATTTGAAATATGGTGCACAAAATACAATTTTTGCGCATCAGATATGACGTGGCAACATCTTATTGATCTATAAATTAAATGTGATTCATCAAAATGGCCAAAATTTCAAATACAGTTTGAATACATTCTTTTACGGAAACACTCTAAAAAGAATACGTCCATTTAAGTAATTCCCCTTAAGCGAATGTGTTCTTAAATATGTAGCCAGTATAGGTATAAAATATAGATATAGATACTCTACTCTTGTCACTGGTATTCTAGTTTTTGGTGTCATGTTCCATGTGGTTTCTTTGTATATTTTTGGATCCTTCTTTTTTTATTAACTCAAAATTCATTAGTTATTCATCCTTTGTAGATCTTGTCTGCAGCAAAAACAAATGGAAACCGTTTTTCAAATTAATGTTAAGTTTAAACCGTTTTTGGATTGACAAACGGGTCGGTAATCCTCCACTCTGTTTCTCTTACCCAAAACTCTTTCGACTAGAGTCCCAACGTTCATGCCTATGAATGTGTGAGATCCCAATCATGGTAAGTTGCTAACTACTGTCTCTGCCCCCCTTTCTTTTTCATACTGTTCCACGGGCTTGTAGTGGCTATCCAACACCCAAAACACCATATGTTGTGGCTACGTTGAGTCGCATCTCAAACCGTGCTGCGAGTGTTGTTCTTTTTTTCTAAAAAAGAAATGCAAATTTTCGAACAAAAACCTAACCGTGTATTGTTTTAGCTATAGCTTTCAAGTCGTTTGGAGTTAACTGACGCGATTAGTGTCATTCTCTTCGTTTTTTAATGTTGCACAAAACTCAACCAAATTCACCATCGTTGACAACCCGGCGTGCCATCGCAACATGCCGCCAAAAGAAAAATTCTTATTTGTTTTTGTTGTGCTTGTCTTACTTTAAGAAATTATGTTTGCTTTAATGTTTTTCGTTTTGTTGCTTGTTTATGCTTGCGTTGTTGTTGTTTGAAGATCTATTTCCGCTAGTTGTCGGATGTCTTCATCAATAATTTATTATTGCTTTAATGTTTTTAGTTTTCAAAGAATTCAAGTTCAAAGGATGAGGTTGAAAGCTATAAAAGAGAGGCATGCCAATCTTCAATCCGAGCTTTCGCGATTATTCCGCTCGGATTGTGAGAGAATATTATATAGTTTCTCCGTCCTAAAATAATTGTCCTCTTCTAACTTTTCGAATTTTTTTTCAACTTTAATCTTAAATATTTTGTTTGTGTTATATAATACTTGATGCAAAAATGTATGAATAGATTGGTTTTTACACGTATTTTCGTTGGTGTGATTTTCATTAAGTATTATACAATACAAATAAAAATATTAAATATTAAAATTGAAAAATTAAGACTTTAAATAGTCATATGAGGATAACTATTTTAGGACGGGGGATCAATAAATTATGCTAGTAGGCCTAAGCTCGTTTGTGGCTTCGACCCGTTAGGGTTTTGAATTTATCAAACCATGTAATTTATAGATACTCAATAGTAAAACATAATGACTCCGAGGTTTCATTCTCTAACACCATCATCAACCCGTGGACTCGTTATTGATCTTGTTAGGACAGGTCCTCATTGGCTTCACATTGAGTGGGCTTGGAGCCCACATCATTTTGAAAGGCAAATATCACACACTAACGACTAATATCTTTGAGCATTAGGTATCATCACATTGGAGCTGCGCCAAATCTACGTGGAGGCCAAATTGGTGTCGCTAATCCCACACCACGCCATTGTCAGAGCCTGCCAGAGAGAACGGTGCCACTAAAGTGGTGTACGACAGATTGATTTTGTAAGAAAGGAATATTGTCTATGTCAATAAGCATCAAGGATCGATATATATATATATAGGTATACAAAGACTATTCTAGAACTCGGGCTTGAGCCAAATACAAAAATACCGACAACATTCCCCCGCAGTTTGAGCGGGAGGTCACCGAACTCTTTGTTGATGCAACATTGACTAGGATCTCCTTTATGTTTTAACGATGACAAATAAACGTTCGCAAAACGTAAATTAACAAATGATAGCCAAAATCCGTAAAACCGGATTTTAGCCTCTTGTGCGCTGGTCACGCGTCAGCACGTGGTCAGCCCGCCACTTGCGAACTCCGTTTTTACAGATATGCTTTTGTCGGCTTTCCTCTTACCCGACACATGTGAAAACTTCAATAAAGGTATGTATATGATATTTGAGCATTTATGAACACTCTAAAAGAGGTTTTGACTTAGAGAGTAGCAAAAACGAATGGGGTCCAAATAGGGGTCCACAATTAAAAGTGTGGACAAATTATGAATTTTTTTACACTTAAAAGTATGGACTTTTATTTGCAACACATATAAATGTAAAAACCTTTTGCTTTTTAAAATTTGTTCACACTTATATATGTAACTATTTTTTTCACATTTATATTTGTTAATAAATTCAAAATATTTCCACACTATTTTAAAGTGCGTAAAACTAAAGTGTATAAAAATAGACTTTTTTTGTAATAATTGTTGTTACATGAGTGGGTGGTGTAATTGATCTTTTAATTTTGATTAAAATGAGGAACTCCCATTGTACATGAGAAGGTTTGGTAATAATCCATATACTCCGTAAAATAAACATGAGATCTAAGAGGGTGTTTTGGGAGTGCGTTTGGAGCTAGCTTATCTGCTTTTCACGATCATAAAACGCAATAATCTGGTGAAGGGTGTTTGGATGAGGCAAGTTAAAAATTGATTATTTGCGTTTTGAAGCTTTCAAAACGCAGTTATGAAAAAGCAGGTCACCACCTGCTGCCCACAAACGCGATTTTCTTCTTCAATCAAAATTACCCATTTACCCTCTACTTACCTTAAAGCTGTATATTATTAGCCGGTGACAACTTGTATTCATGGCTTTTTGGCTTCCTTTTTCATCAACACAATTTATGTGTATGGCTATGTAATATGCCGTTGTGTGCTGTGTGAAAGAAAAAGAGGCGACAAAGACAATATCAAGTTTATATATAACCTAAACTTCATATATTCTCAAATATAAGCCCAGTAAAGTTTAAATTGTCACTCCATTTTCTAAAGGCCCATTAGAAAAAAAAATATATATGTGCATATTTTATGTGAAATTTAAATACCAGTTGAAATTGGTTTTGTTTTTTCATTATAACGAGTTGGCATATTGCCCGCGTGTTGCGGCGGGGGCTAACCTATATTTTTTGATCTGAATAAATCGGTAAAGTTAAAAGTTGAGGGTCCGTTTTGTAAAGTTTTTTTTTTCATTGTGGGCCGGTGGATTATTATGTAAAAAAAAACGTTTGGGCCGGCACAACCGGCAGCCTAAAAAATGACCGGAGGCCACCTCGGAAAATGACGTCATGGTCGCGACATTTAATTTTTCCATTTTGGGACGGTGTTTTTTTTACTTTGGGCCGGGTCTAATTCGAAGATATTTTCGCGTGTACTTTTTGATCTGAATGAATTGGTGGATATGCGTTATATATGTGATAAATAAAGTTTGTTATATAAAAAAATCGTGAATAGTTAAAAGGTGAGGGTACGATTTGTAAGTTTTTTTTTCCTATTTATATTAAACGTGAACATTTTTTATAAGATCGTGCGTATTTCAGAAGCATTGTAATATTGGGCTCGTTTTGTTCGCAACTCGAAAATCTTTTCGTGGGTATTTTTTTATCTGAATGAGCGGGTAAAGTTAAAAGCTGATGGTCCGTTTTGTAAAAAAAAAAATTAATTATGGGCCGGTGAATTATTAAGTAAAAAAAAATGGGTCGGCCTAACTGGGCCCAACCGGCAGCCCAAGAAGTCACAGCAGCCCGATACTGTATTACTGTACCACGGCTTTTAGGATATAGATGAATACAAAGACATGATTTAAAATGTGAACTTTAAATATATAATAGTGATGTCTTTTTTTGTAATTTTACAAGTTAAACTTATTAATAATTTGTTTTGCCAAACATTAAAAAAATTGTCTGATTATTACGATATCAAACAGCATAATCAAATTAAAACTCTATATTTCAAAACTACGTTTTGTAACAGCTGATTATCTGATTATGCGTTTTCAAAACGAATAATCTATTTTAAATAAGCAATCCCAAACACCCCTTAAGAGGGTGTTTGGGAGTGCGTTTGGAGCTAGCTTATCTGCTTTTCACGATCATAAAACGCAATAATCTGGCGAAGGGTGTTTGGATGAGGCAAGTTAAAAATTGATTATTTGCGTTTTGGAGCTTCCAAAACGCAGTTATGAAAAAGCAGGCCTGCTGCCCACAAACGCGATTTTCTTCTTCAATCAAAATTACCCATTTACCCTCTACTTACCTTAAAGCTGACAACTTGTATTCATGGCTTTTTTTCATCAACACAATTTATGTGTATGGCTATGTAATATGCCGTTGTGTGCTGTGTGAAAGAAAAAGAGGCGACAAAGACAAATCGGCGAATCAGATGACTAATTAACTAGTAGTCTAGTATTCGATTTGTTAACTGTAGTTTTTTCTTAGTAATAAGTCAACTGAAGTCTGAAACAACAACAAAAATGTCCAATAGTGGTATAAAACTTTTATCTTTGTGCAATACATGGTACTATTTTAAACTTTGTTACGAGTTTGGTGTGCAAAAGATAACTTTTTGGTATGAAGGAGGTGGAATTTACCCCGCGCGTTGCGGCGGGGGCTGCGTTATTTATGCAACGTGTTGGTAAAGCGGTTTTTTTTTTACAATTTTTTAATTTTAGATTTTTTTACTTAGTCGTAAATATTTAAAAGTTGAGGGTCTGTTTTAGGAAAAAAAATTTACTTTCATAGGTTTTTTTTGCTAAGTCGTAAATAGTTAAAAGTTGAGTGTCCGTTTTGAATTTTTTTTTTTTTATTTTGGTCTACTTTTGGGCCAAAATTTTAACCCGTACTGTAGCGCTACTGTAGCACTAGTGTAGCACTGTAGCAGTGCTACTGTTTTACGAGGATTAGTATATAGTACAATTAACAAGACACAACACTTCCTAATTTTCACACTTTTTTTTTACGGTGGCAAGTAAGTTTTTTTGGTACATCACCGGAATCTATTGCATCAGACGTGGTTAATTTAAAAAACATCTCCACCAGTTTAAGATTTCTATTTTCGAGTTTGAAACTTTCCCGTGCTTGACTCAAACCGAAATTGTTTGGTTGCAACCGCATTGTCTAACTTTGCTTCTGTTTGAAATCGATAAAATAAACAACTTGGCAAGTCTTTTATCCAATCCCCGCCTCGTGAGTAGGGCCGTCTCTAAATTTATAAAAATTTTGGGGGCCCTGGACGAAGTTATATAATGAGGCCCTTTCGAGAAAGAATCTTATATATAAGATGTCACCGTTTATAGGATACAATGCAATTAGTTATCTAAACGCTCTCATTTATGATATTTTCTCATATAAATACTTTTTTCATTCATGAAAAATATGTGTACACAAGCATATACTTGTTAACGGGGCATATTTTGGGGCATCTGAAAATTTTTGGGCCCTGTGCGGTCGCCCACCTTGCACACCCTCAAAGACGGCCTTGCTCGTGACACCTATAGACATTTACGGACCGTTTAGTTGGTGAAAATTTTCCAGTTTTTCTGTTTTTAAATTCTTAAAGAAGAGAATGATTTTTCTTCTCTAGAGAAGAGTTGAGAATTTTGAAAATCCGTTTAGATGGAGTTATATTTTTCTTTTTTTTTAAATGAAATGATGTTTAGATGAAACTCTTTTCAAGCATTTTTCTTTTCATAGTCTAGCTTTTTTTCTTATTATTGGATCTTTGTACATTTTCAAACGTCTTTTTACGTTTTTGTACGTATTTATACGTTTTCATCGGTATTATCCGTTTTTATACCTTTTTATCCGTTTTTATATGTTTTCATTCATTTTTATCCGTTTTTATACGTTCTCATCCGTATTTATATGTTTTCATTTTTTTCTATATGTTTTTATTCAATTTTGTACGTTTTCATACATTTTCATTCTTTTTTTTTTCGTTTTTATACGTTTTCAAATGGGTCAAATGATTCATTAAAAATGGGCCAAAATCCCAATACCTTAATTATACGAACCATAGGTTTAACACGACGTAAAAAAGAGGTATGTGAAATAGCCAATGACGATAGCTTTCCTGTTTACTTAATGCGTGGTTATTGGCTGGCAAACACACGACTAAGATGCGATTCAGCCATGGCAGGTGTGTGTAGCCCAAGCACTTTTATTGGTAAACCTAGCCTCATAAGGTATCATTATCTGACCATATCCCTTATTCACGCGGCCGACTACCAAAAGGCCATACAATCCAGATGGTTTTAAGAGTACTGTAATGACGGAAAAAAAACAAAAAAAAATTAAAGCTTGCTAATAAAT
Source organism: Tanacetum coccineum (assembly GCA_026074375.1). Taxonomy (NCBI): domain Eukaryota; kingdom Viridiplantae; phylum Streptophyta; class Magnoliopsida; order Asterales; family Asteraceae; genus Tanacetum; species Tanacetum coccineum. The sequence goes on along the minus strand of BQNB010056532.1, from coordinate 29,585 downwards.
GCCTTTGAGATAATAAACAACATACGTATAGAAAAATAATACAATGAGTACCTTCAAAGAAAGAAACTATAGGGATTTGGCGACGTGCTTTGCCATATCCTCCAGCATTCAAGCTGTGCGTTTATGTGACATTACCATTGGATATGCAATTCTATCGTGAAAGCCTCCAACCTAACAAAATTAAGGTTTGTAAATTTATTTTCCAAATACATGTATACCAGTTGGGAAAATCCGTTTATGCAAACCTTTCTTTCCAACAAAAAATAATTATGATATTAAGGAGGGGATCATTGAAGAGGGAGTTCATGAGACAGTTGGTTTTATGTTGGTTGTGTTGTCTGTGATGCACGTCGACAGTACGTGGGGAGGGGCGGGGATGGTGGAGATTCAGTTATCACTCGCCTCTGAGCACCTCTACTACAGGCGGGACCTAGAGGTATGGGATTGCGATTGACTCTGGTTATTCGTTGCAAGCTAAGAATGGTGTTTTGGTTTTGCTTATGTATTCGCACACACAAGCCTACGTTTGGGCGATAGGAACAAACGGTGTCATGTAGTTGTAGACGGATACGTGTGCAGCAAAACATACAGTCTATCCCTTTTTTATAGTGTGATATGATAATTTTCTTAGTTTACTCCTATGCCCACACATTTACTCACAAAGCCACATATCTTGGAGCTGGGCCAGTCACATCCGAAAGTGTGATTTGTGCGAGCCAATGGGGAGTGTTTGTTAGTGTAACATGTCTTCAATAAATTTTGACCACTATATTTGTTAAACTAATTCCGCCAAAAGCAAATGCTGATTTACAAACATGGGCCACGACAATTAGCAATAGAAAAGACAAACAGGCTTAAAAGGCCGACAAAAGGAGAACCGTTCGGACAACAAATTAGAGCATGAAAAAGAGAAATGGGTCTTTTGGTTAACACGACGGTGGTTTCATGTCATCTTAAGTATAGTATAATAAGTATACTGACTGATATTCATGAGATGCGATATGGTGCATTCTATACCTTGGGTGGGACCCATGCTTCAAAGAGCTAGGAAGGATGGCGAAAAGGAGTCAGAATTACTCACAACTCAGCAACCTCCGAAGAGTAACCTACACAGTGATACCCCAGGATGTGGAATAAATAGCAAACACCGAGTTCTTGTTTACAGATGATCCAAGTGAAAAAGATGTATGTATATTGCCTGATATTAATACAAGTCACAGTCGATATGATAGGTTCATGTTCAGTAAGCAGATTGTTTACGTGACCCATGTATTTGGTTGGGCCATTCATGACTTATGCTGGTGATATGCAACCATGTCCTTGCTTGGGTTCTCCACTCACAAGCTTTATACATAAATCTAAGCTTCAACTATGTGTTGTTATAATAGCACTCAAATCACAGATCAATACAAATGTTTTTTACATGAGTTTAAATGATTGCACTAACCGAACGCACATTAGCAATCCTTTCAATTAAAATTGACCACCATCACTCAAGATGGCATGAAACAGACGCCATTTCTGCCATTTGGGTTGCCGATTTTGTTTGGGCTCCGCTTTCTTTAATGGGCTGGCCTAAGTTCAGTTTATTAGTATTATTTTTAGTTATAACTTCTTCTCCATAACATTTTCGAAATCATGAATGCGATATGGTGCATTTTACTTGGGTGGGACAATGTGGAAAGTGGAAGGATGGTAGAGAGTCAGAATTACTCACTCTCAGCAACCACCACGCTCCACTGGGCTAACCTACACAAAGGAAGAACCACAGATTTGTAATACTGCAACGCAGGTTTACATATAATATATCCGTGAAAAAAGTATGGCGTCATAAGCCTAATATCAAATAAAATAGTCGCAAGCCGATGATGAATAATTTTCATGGCAGTATGCGTTGTTTACTGACTCCTGTATGTTGGCTGGCGGCAATCATACCTCAGCGGGTCTGCAGCACGCATTAACCGAAGCGACACTGCAATTCCTTTATTAAATTGAACCACACACTTTCAACTATTCTTCTTGGCAAATATAATATTATTTACATGATGAGGCAATTATGTAAACAATGATAACATCAAGTAAGTATGAAGCAAAACATTTGCAACAGCTTTCAAATGCTTGCAAACGAATTCTACAGGTATACCCATTTCCTTCATGATCCACATTCTTTCAGATTCTTTCTTAAATGCTCAATATACCTTATCTGTATACATTAAATTTCTACGGGATTTGCCCGCATCAGCAATGCGGAAAAAAGGGCGGTAGAGCTGGAAACTGAACATACACTAGGGTAATACGTCTACAAATTTTTAATTAAGGTCATATTGGCTCCAATGAACTAGACTTTGATTTAATACACAGTATAATTATGTATCCCGTTATTTAGTTTGAAAATAGATACTGATATATCTTTCTTTGACCTATACAAGTTTAAAATGAATAACAATAAGAAAATGGATCTAACAATGAACATATTTCCAATAGTGTGAACTGATTTCATTAGCTTTTTGTTTCAGCTTCGCCATAGTTGACTACATAGTCTTGGTATTTGAGTCCTCTTTTTAGGCTTTAGTCAGATATAAGGTAGGAAGCTTATAATACATTGCACGATGAGTTCGAGCGTAGAATGTCTTCAATGCAATTCGCAGCATGTCAAATAGGATCATTAAAATATTAGGGTGTGCATAGACATGGACATAACACATATCTATTCAACCGTCTTCACTTATGATATTGAACCATTTTGAATTGAATATGCCAAGAAATTATACTAAAATTTGGATATGTGTTACAACAAAAATCTATTTCTGGAAACTGCTAATTAAAAAATGAGTAACTATTATATATATTTCTGCAATAACCATCTAATGCATCCATACGTAAATATGTTTCTTATACAGTATAGTTATGATACAGGCCAATACTTTTCTTCTACGATGGCCAGTGCACAACAATACGCATTTCTTATTGATTTATTTGATACGTGCGGTATACTTAATGTGCAATTCATGCTGTACCGATTCTCCTAACAGTTATACCATATAATTTACTTGTAGGACATATGGCTTGTCGAGCAGTGGTAAGATTAAGACCAACATCGCCATCACTACGTACATTTCCCAAAGGTGTAGTTCTCTTTCTGTTTTAAGTGCCTATGTCGTCTCAGACTCACTAATGAACATAAGTAAGGAAAAAATTGTGTCAGCATAGAGTGATTAATTATTCTGCCTTCTTTTGCACCACAGCATCAAGAATTTGGTAATTATGAGTGTACCTTGGAAGGAATCTTTGCTTAACTTTTCATATTGGATCTGAGGACCTTTGAACTAAACGAGCCATAGTTTGCCCGCTAAAAAATATGAAACGCGTTGACTGCTGTCCGTGTTTCTCTTTTATCATAGATGCGGAATGTTTTTTTTAAGTATAACATTGCGCCCGCCTAAAACTGAAAAGGCAAAAGTCTCAAGCGTGTAGATGTGGGCGCGTTAATAATTGGGGGGTTTTTGTTTGCGGCGTCATTTATTTTTCCAGTCTCATGTTTAAATTATTTTTTTATATATGGCTGATGTTTAGTGTCAATACTTTTGTAAATTTTTTCCCTTATTTGTGCTAGATTTTTTTTTTCACTTATTGTGCTATGTTCTTTTTTGCTGATTTGTTTTTTAATATATATTTTATTAGATTTTGTGTAAAATGTGTTTAAGAGCACTATTTGGCCCGCACCCGCCTCCAGAGACGATTTCTATCGCTTTGACTGCGGGAAACGTTATTTTTCATTTTTAGTATTTTGTGCGGGTTTATTTTACGTCTCATGTTTAATAGTTTATTTTTTTCTTGATATAATTGGACCTATGTGTTGTGCCGTCAATGTTGTGGGTAATTTGTTGACTCTGGAATAAATCTATATATTTCTTCTTATTTCTTATTATGTGCTGAGCCATATTTTTTTTATTCTTTTATTTTGTGGCGGGTTTATTTTTTTCGGTCGCATGTTTAATAAGTTCATTTTTTTATATACAGCTAGTGTGTTGGGTTGGGGCCTCATGGCACGGAATATTTTTTGATCTGAATAAATCATAAATTTCTTTGAAAAAAAATTCTTTTTGTGCCGATCAAAAAAAAATTTAGTTTGCCTAACATAAAACCCAATTTTTTTTTTTTGCAATATATAGGCTCGTTATAAGTTCACTAGATCTGAAGATCCTTTTCTCAGCGGAGTAATTTATTTGATCTGAAATGATTACAGTCAAATAAATGTTAAAAGTCATAAATAGTTAAAAAGTATGATAAACGTGTTTTTAAAGTGTATTTTTCTAAGTTATACATTCTAAACTTCAACATATCTGTTATAAAATCGTTTCGTATGAGTTAGAATCATTTGCAATATTGGGACTTGTTTTGCGTTCCAATCTTCGTATAATCTTTCAGAGATTTTTATTGAAGTGAATAATCGGTACATAATATGGTTAGCGTATTTGATAAATACAAGTTTATTAATAAAAAAAAGATTCGTGAATAATTAAAATTTATGCGGTCAGTTTTGAAAATATTTCTTTTTTATTGTGGGCCAAGATATTAAAGGCTGCAAGTGTTTTTTCTTTTTTTTTTGGCCAAGTCCAAAGAACGAATCGATATAATCGCCTAATGTGTATTATACTAATACTTCTAAGGCCTAGAACAACCATCTAAGAAATGGAACAAATCTTTAAGATTAAAATCACAATAAGCTCGAGATAAACCTAACATTCCATTGTTTTGTATATAAATGGAGATGATGTCAGAAACTTCGAACCTGAACTGAGTTCACTATTGCTTCCATGGAAAGAGTTCGCAGCTATTAGATACTATTTTCTTATGGTCCGCTACTTACTTGAAATCAAATTCCGAAATAAAATAAATAAATGTATAACACTGAAACTTTCAACGCAAAAATATTTGAGCACTCCCTGCGCAAACGCGCGGGCTTATCATGCTTGTTTAAAAAACATCTACCACGCAGTCTATTAAGATTTACTAATTTTTTGATTTTGAAACTTTCCCGTGCTTGACTCAAACCGAAATTGTTTGGTTAGCAAACCGCCTTGTCTAAATAACTGCTTATTCTGTTCTGAAAAACGATAAAATAAACAACTTAGCTAAGTCTTTTCTAACCAAATTCCCCGCCTCGTGAGTAGGAGCCGTCTCTAAAATTTTAATAAAAATTTTAAAAGGGCCCATGGACGAAGGTGTATTATAATGAGGCCCTCTCGAGAAAGGAATCTTATATATAAAAAGATTGACACCCGTTTAAAAGACAAATATATGAATGCAAATTAGTTATCTAAAACGCCTCCTTAATCACGAGATACACTAAATTATGATTATTGTTTCAAGCTCCCAATAATTAAATAACTTTTTTCCCCTATCGTCGAAAAAAATAATAGTGTACACAAGCATATACCTTGTTAACAGGGCACATAATTTAGAGGGGCCAATCTGAAAATTTTTCTGTTGGTGCCCAAAAGCGGGTCGCCCACACCCTTAAAGATGGCCTTGCTTCGTAGACCCTATAGACATTTTACGGTACCGTTTAGTTTAATTTTTTTTTTTTTTTTTTTTTTTTTTGTTTTTTTTTTTTTTTTTTTTGGTGAAAAAATTTTTCAGTTTTTTCTTCTCTGTTTTTAAATCTTAAAGAATAGAGATGATTTTCTTCTCTATAGAAGAGTTAGAATTTTGAAAATTACCCCTTTAATGGAGTTAATTTTCTTTTTTAAAATGAAATGATGTTTTAGATGAAACCTTTTCAAGCATATTTTCTTTTTCATATCTATATAATATAAGCTTTTTTTTCTTATTATTGGATATTTTACGTTTTTCAACAAACGTTTTGTTTTTTTTTACGGTTTCTTGTATAACTGATGTTATATTTAACTTTCCCATAACAAACACATCACATCGTAATTAATTCCTTTTTATATTTCTTTTTAATATCCTTTTTTATTTTAAGTCAAATTTTTTTATTTATAGTCGCGTTCTCATAGCCGTATTTATATTTGTTCATCTTCTTTTGCTATATGTTTTTATTCAATTTTTGTACTTTCATATAACATTTTCATGTCTTTTTTTTTTTTTCGTTTGTATATACTTTATCAAATGGTCAAAATGATTCCATAAAAATGGGCCAAAATCTCTTCCCTTCAATATAAACCAATTAATTTATATATATATACTATAGTAAGGTTAAAATCGTTGCCCCGATTTTGGCAGCTGTGCTACAGAACCGTAATACCACCCTACCCCACCCCCCCACTCAACCCCTCCCGCCTCATCCGACCAAAAAACCGCCACCCGGCCCAACACGCCCAAGTACTCCCACCACCCACCGGGCCCATTGAGCTCACCAATTTTGGGCCGAGAAGAAAGACCCATTTGACTGATATTTTTTTTTTGTAGGCAAATAAAAAAAAAAAAAAACCGCTCGGCATAAAAAAAACTACAATCAAAAAATATTGATATTATTCAAGATAATAAAAGAATAAATTCCGCTAACATGGAGGGCCCAACACATTAAGCTCATATAAAAAAAAAAAAAAAAAAAAAACAAACTATTAAAACTAGAGACCGAAAAAATAAGAACCCGCATCAAAATAAAAAATAGAAAAGAAAAAAAATAAAATTTTAACGCAAAAATTAACCCGCACTATTAAACATGAGACCGAAAAAAATAAATCCGCACAAAATACAATAAAAAACGCCCAGAAAAAAAACAAACTATTAAACATGAGGCCGAAAAAATAAAACCGCACAAAATAAAAAAAATAAAAATAATAATGCCTCGCGTAGAATAAAACGACGTAGTTTTGTTCAGATCACGCTACAGTGCTCGAGTCCACCTTTGGGGCCAGACCTTAGGGTTTTTTTTTATAAGGCAATTTAAAAAAAACCGCTCGGCACAAATAAGAAAAAAAAATTACACAAATAATTGGCTTATTAAGATAAAAGAAATACCCCGACATGAGGCCCAACACATAAGCCCATATGTAAAAAAAACAAACTATTATTAACCTGAGACCTGACAAAAAATAAACCCGCACAAATAAAAAAACAGAAAAAAAAAAAATAAAAATAAAATTTAACGTCCAAAAATTAACCCGCACTATTAAACATGAGACCGAAAAAATAAACCCACACAGAATACAATAAAAAAACGCCATGTTCCCCATAAAATTATATTAAAAAAACCCGTATAGCCAAAAAAAAAATACATTTAAACATGAGTCTCACACATAAGCCCATATAAGAAAAAAAAAAACAAACTATTAAACATGAGGCCGAAAAAATAAAACCACACAAAATAAAAATAAAAAATAATAATAATGTCTCGCAACTACGCGAAAAAAATTAACGACTCGCAGCAACGCGCGGTAAACACCGCTGATAGTTACAATATCTAAAAGAGTGATATAACCTATTCTTAATGATTTTTTACGTTTATACGTTTTTGAACGTTTTCATACTTTTCATCTGTTTCGGCACGTTTTAATCTATTTTTTACTTTATACGTTTTTTACGTTTTCCTCTGTTTTTTAACGTTTTCGTCCGTTTTTGTACGTTTTCGTCCGATTTTTTACGTTTTCGTCTGTTTTTTTACGTTTTCATAAGATTTCGTACGTTTTCGTCCATTTTTACTTTTGCGTACGTTTTCTGATGTTTTCGTCCGTTTATTTACGTTTCGTCGTTTTTGTCCGTCTTCTTCCTGTTTTTTTACGTTTTCGTCTGATTTCTAATGTTTTCATCCGTTTTTTACGTTTGTCCAATTTTTTTACGTTTTCGTTCGAATTTTTACGTTTCGTCCGTTTTTGGTCTTTTTTTAACGTTTTCGTCCGTTTTTTACATATTCGTTCGTTTTTGTTCTTTATTCGTTTTTTACCGTTCGTCAGTTTTCTTATGTTTTTGTTTTTATCGTTTTCGTCCGTTTTTACGTTTTCGTACGTTTTTGTCCTTTTTTTTACGTTTTCGTCAGATTTCTTACGTTTACGCCCATTTTTTAACGTTTTCGTCCGTTTTCTTACGTTTTCATACGTTCTCGTCCATTTTTAAATGTTTTCGTCCGTTTTTTACATTTTTGTCCGTTTTAGGAAACGTCTAAAGACATAAACAACGTACAAAATGTAAGAAAGCGGACAAAATGAAAACGTACATAAACGCACAATAATGGACAGAACCGTACGAAATGGACGAAAACGTAAAAAAACTGACGAAAACTGTGGAAACTAGAAGGGGATGTTGAATAGTTTACCGCTTTTTAAATTAATGTGACGTTTGTATATAAAAAGTTAGATTCGATTTTATATGATCTCAATGTACACACAATATGAACAATCTAGTTAAGTAAATAAATGACAATAAGTAATAATGTAAATTTGTAAGATAAAAGATAAGAGTTAGAAAGATTAAACCACAACACACGGATTTATAGTGGTTCAGTAACGAATCTCCTCTTCGCCCTACTCCACTCTCAAGTACCGAACTCGAGAGTTTTTTTTCACTATGTCCAACAAACCCCTTTAGCGGAGAAAACCGTACATAAGTAGCTTACACCAATTTCCGACACTAAGCAAATGTCGAGTCCTAATCTTAGCTAAAACCAATCTACCACACACTTGTATTTTGAGGCCTAAAATACTAACCACACTAATAAGATATCACTTCACCTAAACACTAACACGATCAACCCAATCTAACTATTACCCACAATCACACGAGATATAGATGCATTACAAGATACAACACAATCGTAACTATGTTACGTGAATACCAACTAAGCTATAATACTTCGTATCTTGATGACTAGAAGTATTTTTCTCTTGCATTTGAGGATCTAAGCTTGAATCACTTGGAATCAAAAGCTTAAGATTAAATGATCAAAGGATTGTAGGAGATGTATAAACTGATTTAGAATAGAAAGAAAATGAGTGCAAAAAGTGAAAAATCAGTGAGGAACAGTCCACTATTGATAGGCAGAGCTGGGAGCCGTTTTACATGGCCGGCCCCCTTAGCTCCTATGTCGCCCCCCTTATCACTAAGGGGACCGCCCCTACCTATAAGGGGGCCGCCCATAGTAGGACGCTCCCATTTCTGTCTTTTCTAGAGAAGATGTTTTCTGGATCAGTTTTATTCAATTTTAGGGGGAAAATTTGAATTCAAAATATCTATTTTGAATAAAACATTTCTTGTAAATACCAAAATGTTTTCTATAAGTTTTTAAAATGTTTGTTACATTTTGTAAAAATGCAAGGTTGAAAAAAATAAATCCCTTTGATCACAAATAAATTAAGCATTTATTTATTCATACCTTTAAGTGATTATTTTTTGAAATGAAATTTTACGACTAATTACTTGTTTACGTTTAATTTTACATAGAGCGTTTTTACATTTTTGTGATTATCAAAACGTAGAGAGGTCAAAAAATATCAATAATATTTTTAGGCATTATTTATATCAACAAAAACGTAAGAAAGTGGACGCAAACGTAAAAAAAACTTACGCAAACGTAAGACAACAGACGAAAACGTAAAAAACAGACGAAAACGTAAAAAAACGGACGAAGATGAAAAAAACGGACGAAAACGTAAAAAAACGTAAGAAAACGTAAGAAACCGAACGAAAACGTACCAAAACGTAAAAAACGGACGAAAACGTAAGAAATCAGACGAAAACGTAAAAAAACAGACAAAAACGTAAGAAATCGGACGAAAACGTACCGAAACGTAAAAAACGGACGAAAACGTAAAAAATGACGGAAAGGTAAAAAAAACAGACGAAAACCTAAGAAATCGGACGAAAACGTAAAAAAACGGACGAAAACGTAAAAAAGACTGACAAAAACGTAAGAAGTCAGACGAAAACGTAAAAACTGGACAATAACGGAAGGAAATCAGACTTTAAAACGGTCGGAAAACGTAGAAATCTGACGGGAAAACGGCAGAAAACGGTTAAAAAATAAACAGACGGAAATGTAAGAAATCGGATTGAAAACGTAATAAAAAGGACAAGAAACGTTAAAAAACGACGGTAAAACCGTAAGAAATCGGACGAACGTAAAAAAAGGTCGAAAGTAAAAACAACAAACGAAAAGTAAGAAATCGGACGAAAATAAAAAACGGAGAAAACGTTAAGAAAGTTGACTGAAAATGGACCCGAAGAAAACGTAAAGTACGGACGAAACGTAAATATGTCGAAAAACGTTAAAATACTACGGAAAAACGTTAAAAAAACAGTCGAAGAAAGTAAAAAAAAACTGACGAAAAAGTATAAAACGTTCAAAAATGGCTGTTAAAATGGACGGTGGAGTATGACACGAGAGATTTGAGTTAGAATAGTATATATTTGATATTTATAAATGTAACATTTGCCCTTTTTGTGTTCCGAATATTTCCTTTTTAGTCCTTTGACTATTTTACGAGCTTTTAAGTGATCCCGACATGAAAAAAAAGACCCGATACCCCATAGGATGCCATGAACGTCCAAGGACACCCAAAGGGAACCACAAGGCTTATTTTTAGCTCATGTGTTCCCTTTTGTACAAGCCTTGTCCCATTTAGATTCCAAAACACGCACATTTCATTTTGAAAACACACACACTAAAAATCTTTATCCTTTTTCCTCTCTTCGCTGATCCGAACAGCAAACACACCAAAAACACACTTATTTTTCAAGTTTTGATCAAGAACATGAAGGTCTAAGTCATTTGGGTTGATACTGATAGGTGGGGGTTCATAAAAACAACGTTTGGGTTGTCTGGTTCGCGTCAAAATCTACATTTTTGAAGATTTTCTTTTAATTTTTAAATTTAAATTTCGTTTGTCCTTTTGGGTTTATATTGATGCATACATGTTAGTTGTACAAGTTGATCGTCGTAAAAATTGATTTTTAGAAACGAAATCGACAAAAAAGGGTGTTTGGCTTGCGTCGGATTCAAAAAGAAATAAAGGGGTTTTGTAGTTTTGATGTTGTGGTCGTGATGGTTGAATAACATATATTGCTAGATAGCTTATTTTGGATATTAGCTTGTATAGATTATTTGGGCTTATTTTTAAGCACTTTATGGCTTATTTTGAGCTTATTTGCTCGCGGCTTATTTAAGAAAAACACAAGGGATGTGTTTTTGGTTATTTGCTTTATATTGCGTATATTCGCGGACTATTTTTGTGGCTTATGGTGATAACCAAATACTATACGTAGCATACTAGCTTATTTTTAAAGCTTATGGACTAGTTTTTGGTGCTTTTGGGCTCGCGGCCCATTAAGCACAAATAAGTCGTGGCTTATTTGTTGGCTTATTGTGGTCCGGGTTATTTTCTACTTATTAGTATGAGCTTATGTATATAAATGGATCTTGGTTTTAGACTTGGATCGTATTTTGGTCTTATAAATATCTTAATGGACCCTTATTGGGCCTTAAAGCCCAATAAGCGATATTTAGTCGTTATAAAAGTTTTGACGGACTTTTTGAAACTGAAATGTATTTACGAAGTGGTATTGAATGATATTTTGGGGAAAAACGTTTTAGTAAACGTTAAAGATCGAGATTTTAGAATTTTGTCAGAAAAGTGTCAAAAGTTTGAAAAGTGTTTGAAATAAAGGTTAAAACTCTTGGAAAACGTTGTATGAACGTACGGGTCATGTCGAAATTTCTTAAAAAGTTTATACTTAGAAATTTTACCTAAAAACTTGATTTTTGATTTTAAATAATAAAATATTATTTAACTGAACCCGTGTTACTATATTTTCACCGGGTATAATCACTTTACCCAAAAAAATATATATTATTTAATTATTTTATTTATTTAATAAATTCACTAAAAGACGAAAAATATATTTTTTCATGAAACTTCTCTAATATGTTTATTATGAGTAAACGTTTCATTTTCAATCATATTACGATTATTTTTACGGTGACTAAGGTTACTGAATGGACTTATCGAGATATATTTATAATTATTTATTATAAATATTTACTTATATTATATATTTTCTTTAAATAGTATAAGTATGTATTATGGAACGATGGGATTGATAAGATTGTTGGGATATGTCGTCAACCATCACACCACTAAATTGTTATGGGTAATTGTACAACGCATCTAGCCTCTATGCATCAAACGCGAAGACTGTTTTGAAAATGAATGATTAAAATGGGACATTAACTGGATTAGGTCGTCTCTGGACGTCGTAGCATTTGCTTGTGTGGTCTGAGATTTTGTTGCTAGAGACTTTGCTTGAGGTGATTTCTCGTAGCCCCGTTTTTACTGTTTTTCCGTTGGGGGGAAATGATACTCAAATGTGTTTTGAATTGAACTGTGCGAAATGTGGTTTTGTTTTTAGGACAAGATAAGTGCTTATGACTGCTATGTGAATATTATGTGTTGCATGATTGTTTGGATCAGAGGGGGTACACCTATCCTAGTATTTATGTGATTGTTTGGATCGGATGGGTACGCTTACCCAATTTTCTGTGTGGTTATTGGATCAGATGGGTACGCCTACCCTAGTATGTGTGAGGTCCTACCCTAATTTAGATGATATAGTGCTACCATCTGGTAAGGACCACTTTAGGATGCGTAAGTGGCATATTTGCTACCGGACTAGCGGTGATGCTAGGATGGTTCGACTAGCGGGTAAGCAAGGTCAAGTTTTACATGATTAGCGAGGATGTTAAGTCATGGGTGTTCCTCATATATTCACTATCATATTGTACTTTTGTCCACTGTTTTAAAGTATTTGCACACTTTTGGTTAAGGTCAAACCTACGTGAGCTCACCAATATTTTTGTTGACAGGGTTTTTTGAGTATCATTTCAAGTAATGAAAAAGAATAGTGTGATATTGATAAGCAGACTTAGGATATCCTGTGTGGATTTTTCGATGTGGAAGCGCTTCTTGTTTATTTGTTTACTATTATTATCTTGAAGATTTTTCTGGTTGTAAGTTTGTGATTTGACCCTAGCCGTTGAGCATTTGCGAAAATTTTGTAAAAGATTTTAGATTTGGGTTGTGATTGGGAATTCATTCACACGAAGTTTTGTTTTGAGGTGTGATGGTCTTCGTACCTTATGAAGTTTATGCATTGTAGTATTCTCTATATTCGAAATCTTCGTGTTACAGATTAGATCATCATATGTTGCATTCACGAGTGTCCACGCCAATTGTCGGGCTGTGACAGAGTGGGTATCTAGAGCTAAGTTATAGAGAACTAGTGTATTTGGCCTAGACTATAACCTAAGATTTGTCATTAGTTATGCGTATAGGATCTATGTGCCCGTGTCTGCTTTTTTTTTTCGAAAGGAAAAATATAGGAAAATAAACTTGCTTTCGCTGTTCGCACGGAGGTTTGTGCTTTAAGTTATGTCAGTCAATTGAAATCTGTGAGCTTAATATTGAGTACGTATGGGAAATTATGCGTATAAAAAACACAGTTGCCAACGTAGTTCACACAAATATCATCAACTTACTCTTACTTGGTATTACTGTTCACAACAAATGATGTTGAACACCATAAGGGGGTAATTATGTATAATTATATATATAGTAAAATAACAAATATCTATATATATGTTTAGATCTTCCTACCTAACCTAACTTTGGACCCATGTTCCTCTCTCAGTGTAGATAAATGCCCGCCAAGTATGAGGACTCCGAAGTGCTGGTCAGCCCACTGTTATTTCGAAAAGAGTCACGAGTAGGGGAAACCGGGTGAACGAGATTGTAGAGAGGGAGGCGGGGTCAGAGGACCAAGAAGAGGTAATGATGAGCGTTACAACGAATTGAATGTACATTTGCGAATGACCACGGGGTTTTTGAGCTAATGGGAAAATAAGGAGTCAATGTGGACATATAGAGGGAGTCAATAGACTGGGGTGTAAAAGGAGCACCTGACCTCTCGCGATCATAATGCCTAATTAATGCAGAACCTCTTACCCGACATTTTTTATCTTTAGCTCAGGATGGTAACCAATGAAATAGTTGGAGATCAAAATTGTTATTGGTTTTAATGAAACGTTCAAAAGAACAGTAAGTAAGTTGTTAGGACTGGCAACCAGTATGGTTGTTTCATATAAGGAGTTCTTCTTAGCTTGAAACCCTAAAGGATATGATGGTAAGGTTAGGAGTTGTAGTTCTTACCCAATGGAATTGAGAAAAAGGAGTCCGTAGCAGGATATGAGTGGTTTTAGTATTGACCAAAAGTGAAATACACGCCGGTCATTATGTGGTAAGGCTTTAACGTTGTGTAACACCTCAGATACCGCACGATAAGCCAGGAAGTTGATGTAGTTAAGTCATGGAATGACTTTAAGTTTATGAATGATAATAAGAGTTTTGTCCCTTAGGTCATGAGATCAAAAAGTTAAAAACTGATAAATGTTGGAATCAACGCCATGAGCTAGAGGTTGGCCATGCTGCGTATACCGACATATTTTCATAGAGTTGGCTAGGGTGTTCCACATTTCAGTGTGACACCATAAAGAGAGTAGGAAGATAAGGAGGTACTAATAAAGGCATCGTGCTCTCCACAGATTCGTGGGATGGGTGGTAAGACAAATGAAAGACCAAATACTAAATGCACAAGGCTGGGCAGATTTCAGGTGCAAAACCGAACAACGTCTGACAAGCTGACATAAGGAAATTTGGAATCAAATTAAGAAGTTTGAAGAAAAAGAAGGAAAATGTGGGGGGGGGGGAACCTATGCAAAGAACGATAAGAATGGTAGGGATAGACAATAAGAGGACTTATGCTAGACTAGGAAATGCTTTTGCTACACAAATAAAAAAAAACCGCAAAACCTTTATCAGGAAGAGAAAAGAACATAAAAAAACGGGTGTATTAGAAAGGAGCCTAAGGTACCTACTTGCAAAAAAAAAAAAATCTCCTACCATGCCAACCATAATAACAAATACCTACAGGGACCTAGTCGACATAAAATAAGCACATAAGGTTACTATATTATAATAAACAAGATCCAAAAAGGTTTTTAATAAAAAAAAAAACAAAACATAAATATACATCCAAACACAACAGTAACACGCCCCACATAATTCTAAGCATACTTGCAAAGGAGGATTGTAGATTGCTTGCCTATAGATAAAAAAATAAATAATAAAGATAATGCGTGAAAAAACCCAGAAAATATAAAAATAATGATAGAAGAGAAAACTACACAACAAACCTAAACCTCCATACATATAAAACCACCTGCTAACGTAAACATAAAAATGAAGCCCATAGAATGAGGTAGGTATCGGAACTTAAAGGGACCAACACTAAAAGCACAAAACAACACAAAACACAACACGTAAAACACCTCACCACCTTGAAACCCCCCGTCACCGACAACCCGCCCACAAGACCCTAGCATGACACATAAGTAACAATTGACCGGAGCTGAACCTGATCCAATAACCAAGATTTCAACGTCTCGCAACCACAACCACGGGGGTCAACGGTCGTTAATGAAACCAAAATGACACCCAACGCTAGGTGAAGTGGCAACATTATTAGGTTAGAGCAAGAGAAGCACAAGCGTCAGGATTCGAATACAAAAATGACGGGTACCGAGTAATTACTTTTAAACAATTATTTATGAACCACTACCATATTTTACACAAGACTCTGGTGCCAGAAAAGCCTTATAGCATAGTACCACAACTTATTATATACCTCTTGTTCGCATAGAACAAATTGAAATTAGGCTCATCAGAAATGAGATTGAGATAAGCTAAGCATGGCCACGCTAGTAGAGATGCAAAAGGTTATTAAGGGTTCTTACATCACTATAAAATCCGGGTCATGTCTTTGACAAATGATTTAGATAACCGTTGGGCAAGGGAATCAATTGGATGTAATTAAAGGGATATAGGATAGGTTTCTAATCATATACGCTGAAATAAGTTGTCATGAAAAGTAAGAAGAGGTACCACTAAAGATTGCAAAGAGTGCTTAGGAAGTTATAAGGATAATAGAAAAAAAAAATAATATAAAAAAAAGATAAGATAAAAACCCGTACAACCCACTCCACACAACAACCCCACACCCACTATCCACGTCACCATCCCCCCTCCTCCACAAAACATCCCACCCCCACCCCCGCCCACACCTAAATCCCATTCTACAATCCACAAACCCCCGCCCTGTCCCCGCCCTCATCCACTTCGGCGCACCCACGCCCCCACTACGATCTAAAGCGAGACTAATGCAAGCGTATAAAAATTATATCGTACAAACCCACGCACCATTAACCAACACACATAAAAAAACACCTATCGAACCTCCTCCTGCCACCCCACCACCCACAACACAACCCACCCTAAAATTTTCACCCCAAAATATAACATAACTTACCTAGACTCATAACAAGAAATAAACACCAAATACATACAAATAATCATAATAAAATTACCCCACTCCCCATACCCATCCCACAACACATAAAGGCAACTACACACCACCCTCCCAAAGACGCATACAAACCCACACTGAACCCCCAAAACCAAACACTCTCTACCCCCTCCATAAATACTCACTAAAAAACCCAAACACACCCTCCCCCCAACCTTCCACTTAAACCACAACCCCCTAAATCCTCCCCCCCCAATCCACCAACTCCCCTGACCTATTCAAAACCAAAGTACCACAAGGCTACCCCCCCCATATTTCTCCCTCCAACACACCCCCCCACCCAACCCTCTGTCACTCTAAAAATAACCACGAGACACAGGATTGTTGTGGATTCTTAGATTTGTCCCGATGTAATATCTAGTATTATTTAATATCCAGATTAAGCCACCTTCACCGTTAAATTTAAGAGATTCTCTCATCACAGAAATACGAGTTTACTAATTATTATAGAATATCCCTGGAGCAGTACAAAAAAACGATATGCCAAGGTCTCAACCACCCACTCTCACCCTCCTCCCCTATCCGTTTTGGAAATAAACACCTTCAGAAATTAAACGGAATTGCGTCAGGACGGGGTAATGGAAACAACATCAAACTCCTAGGAACTCCAGGATAAAAAGACACAAAAGGTTTCACATTCGAACTAAACCAATAAAAAGCGCCACATACGCCATTGGGGTGGGGAGCAACAACCAACTAGTGTTGAATATATGTGCTAGAAAAAAGAAAGAGTGGTTTATATGTACAATAGGGGACGATGATAGGTTGACATAAATTAAGTAGAACCTAAATTGAACAACAAGTTTGACTTGTATAAAAGAAAAAAAGCAAAAAAAATCGTTAAATAAATATAACATTTTTATTTTACGCATACCTCCTAGGTTGATGATTACTATTTGACAAAACCCAACAAAACTGCAAAAAAAGATATAAAAAAGGGATCTGGACCAGTTTTTTATAATTTTTTTTGACTGGCATAGGTCTTACACTTTTTCACTTCCAAATCTTAAATATAATTTTTTATTTTATTTCCTTTTTTTTTTTTCTGTATTTTTGTTTATCTCTTTCTCTACTTCACAAAACACAGATAATAGTACAGAGGTTGTGATGGTAGGGGGGGGGGGGGGGGGGGGGGGTGGTGTGTTGGGTGATGGTTGGAAAAGATAGGATTAACACTAACTTAAAGGGCCTAGAACAGAACCACATGGAATACCACATACAAACAACTCTAACACTAACCAATCAAACCAAGTAGAGAAGACCGCGTCCCCACTCTCTAGCGTGCAAACCCACGCCCCCAACCCATCCCCCCAAACACCATCCACCACCCTAAACCCCCCCCCCATCCACCACCCCCACCCTCCCTAACCCACCAAAACCAATCCCACCCACACTAACCATTCACCCCCACCCACAAACCCCATACCAACCACCCCTCCCCCCATCCCAAAACCCCCCAAACCTTAAAGCACGCTGTACATCCCAACGACAAAGCCGGTCTCCCAGCTCTACCTAATTAACATGTAATCAAAAATAACATAGTATCTAATACACGCACCAAACTATTCTACGCATAATACATAAAGCTCCAGATCAAGTCACTCAACCAATAATCTCTATTATCCCCACAAAAATCAACAAAAGGTCACAACCACAGTACACCCACCCCCAGCTGTACATACATTAAAACAACACCCACTCCCACCCATTCCAACAATATCCGTCGACCACCTGAATCAAGGCGGATACCTTTCTACAACAAACACAGCAAAGATAACTCGCTACAAAAGAAAATCGGGATAAATAACGGCAACTCTAAACGAGAAGGGAGAGACCCCAATACTATTTCCAAAGCCGAAATAGATTTAGTAACATTAACAGTATAAGCACTAGGAACAAGCCCCCGCCCCCTTAATCTACGTCACAACCATGCGCTCCACTCACCCCACGCGCATCCCTAGCGCAATAGGGCCTTAATCCCCATCCCACGAACAAATTCCATGATAAGTTTGTGATCCAAACGTCGCGTCCTCACTATTAACTTATTGTACAGACAGCCGCATCAACTCCTTAACACCCCAATCGACCACGCTCTTTACTAAACCAAGACCTCCCATCCTCTAATCTACCCTCTCTACCAGCGCCCTCCATCCCTCCTGCCACACAACTACGCTCCCAACCTCTCAGCCACCACGACCTCAAAACCCCTCTACTTCCCCCACCTATCTCCCATCCCCGGGAATCTAGCCCCCCTCCCACACATTTCACGCTATCCCCTCCAACGCGGCCCCACCCAACCCCCTACACTACCTTTCATATCTAGCCCTACAACCCACAAAAACCAAGAAACTAGGCCCCGCCTTCACCAACCAACCCTGACCCAATAACTCACTCCTCAGGCGGAAAAACAACACCGCATCCCACACACCCAATAACCACCCTCTAACAACGAGGACCACCCTTCCCCACCGACGCAGCAGCATGTAGAAACCCAAAACGCAAACACAACCAAACACCCCCCCACTAAAGCGTATATCTTGCACGGTCTCGGTAACAACACCTAACCTACTTACTCCATAAATACTACCAAAAGACCCCCACAAACACACAACCACCCACCAACTATCAGGCACTCACCTTCCCCTCCACACCACCAACACACCCGCCACCGCCCCTCCACAACAGCGCGAAAGGATATACAACTGTCTAAATGCAGCAGCACTACCCGACACCCAAAGCCACCTCCCCCAGCCAGAGCAATTTCATCATCCCCCCATCTCCATCACTCTCTTTTTGTAAGTGGTGGCCGCAATATCTCAGCTCCGATATAGAACCACACAAATCCCAAAAAGCAGCCCAAAGCCGCAGCGCTGCGCAACCCCACATCCAACCGTTCACCTCTTGCCTACACATTGGGCCCCAATGCAAACCTCCACCCCATCATCCGTAATAAAACTCGCCCGTGTAATCCCCCCGGGATTCCCATCACCGCTAGCCACACAACCCCCGACCCAGTCAAGCCAACCCCAGCGAAAGCCTCCCCCCCCCTAAAATACGAAGACCCAGCTGTCCTAAAATTGGAACAAAGCTCCCCCCTAGACACCCGACCACACGCAATCAAGCCCATCCACGACCCACAAAACGTCCCCCACACGAGCTCCCCAAAAGATGAGGTATGTATTACGATCCCCCAAACCCACCCGTACAGCCATACCCGTACACCACACCCCACAATAAAACTGCCCACAAACCGCCCGACACTCTCACCCACGACAATAGCAACCCCGTCAAACCCATAAAAAAAAAGCACCCGGTCGCCGTATCATTCCACACCCCACAACCAAGAACCCCTCCCCTGCCCCCACCAAACCGCCCACCCCCCGCGCCAGACCCTCCTATAAACCAGCCCCCCCCCTACCAACCTCTTCTACTTATCTTCTTCAGGCCACTCCCTTCCCCTCACACGGCTACCCGGGGATTGGCAGACCCCCCCCGCCCCCCCTCCCCACCGGAAAACCCGAACATATCTCCCTACACCCGCCTCGACCAACACACCTTGGCCGCCCCCAAAACACCCACTCCATGTGTAGCAGGTTCCATAATTATGCAATGCCCCCCCCGACACATTACAAAGAAGCACCACAATCAGCCACCCCGAAGAGAAACAAGCCCCCCCCCCCACCCCCCGAAAACAGCCTCACCAGCCCCATGCAAGCCAACCCTCCCCGCCCCCCCCCCACCGACCCGCCCCCCGGCCTAAAGCCCTCCAAATCGGGAATCAAAACAAACATCCCCCCCACCCTCTCCCCGCCCCCCACCACGCCCGCCTCCCACTCAAAAACCGCCCAACCCCCAATTGCGCCACGCCCCCCCCCCCACACCCCCCCCCCCGCCACCCCCGCCACCCTACCCCCCCCCCCCCCCCCGCCCGCTCCAACATCCCCCCAACCCCCCCCACCCCCGCCCCAAACCTACCCCGACCTCCCCAACACCCGCCCCCCCCCCTACCCCCGGCACCCCACCCTCCCCCCCCACCCCCCCCCGAAACCCCCCCGCATCACAAGCAACCTCCACCCCAAAACCCATTTAATAATTCAGCCATGCAAAAACAACATCATCTACGATCCAACATCCCCAAACACACATCATCTTCCATAACCCTAAGCCCCACCCACCTAAAATAAATAATAAACCAATCCACAACAACAAACACCCTCAACCTTAAACGCAAATCACAGATAAACAAAAATATAACAAACATCTCCAAAACCACCGACAACCCCGGCACTCAGCCTACCGAAGTCCTCTCCTCTATCACTCATCCCCCTCCCCCATGCATTTGGCCCGCCGCCCACTACCCACCTCATGTACAAAAAACAGACAAGAGTGCCTTAAGCAAAGCCACCCCCACTTTGACACCCTCGGCCCCAACACACAGTCAAGCCTAACCCGCCCAACCCCCCTACTCTTTCCCCATATCGTCCATCCTCCCTTACTAATTGGGCACCCGTGTCTCCCATCGGCGATCGAGAAGAACCCTAAGGCAGAAATTGCGCCACACCTAAGCAAACCCCTTACACCAAACCCCCTATTTATGGAGAAACCAAAAACCACCGAGAAAAACCCCCTTGAAAGACCCCAACTGCCCCAACCTGATAACCCCCCCCCCCCATTCCATACAAAACAACATACCATATTATCAAGCCCCCCCTACCCTTAACAAACGAAGAAAACCACGAGTCCCGCCCGCCAACACCGCCCGCCATAACTACCCCCCACGCCGACCCCCCCCCCATCAACACAACCCCCATATAAACTTACATCAAACATTTCAAAAAAACTCCAGACCCCCCCCAATCAATTCCCAGCCCTAACCCACCCACAAATCCTCCCCACCAGCATTAACCAGACTATAAAAAATCACAACCACTAAATCCTAGAACCAAGCCAGCCTCTCACCCCCTCCCAATTTATACCGACATTTAACACCAGGAAGAGCAAAACACATTCTAAGCACCAAAATCACCAACTCAACATGCTCCCTCCTCCCCATTGCACCTCCCCCCTCACCTCCCCTCCCTAAGGACACACCCCAGAAGTAATACCTGTATATAGTGAATCAAATCAACAAATCACAAGCATAAGGAATTTTAGGGATGTGTGTTTTAGTAATCCAGATCAACACCCCTCTGACTCTTATAATCCTCATTCTGATGACGATCCCCAAAAACAACAACCCACCATCTACCGTCGGTCCCTCATTCCCCGAAACCACTTCCCCTCCAACATACACCCCCCCCCATCCATCAAATTTCCTTCAAAATTGCTTACGCCTCTAAGTGATAAAAAGCCCCAAAAAACCCCACCTTTCAAGAATTCGTCTGTTCGCCAACCACATACCCATTTTTTTGTCCCCCTCTGATACCAAACACAACAACAACCCACACGTAAAAAACAACACAACAAAACACCTCACCATCCTTCCCCCCCATGCTCAATCCTTTAACAAAACCAAGAACAATTACCCAAAACAATAACCCACCCAAATAAATATAAACAACAACATTCCCACTACACCATCCACTATAACCACCCACTCAAACAACACTAAAAACATCTTCACAGCATCACAAACGACGCCCTCTAAATCCACACCTACACAAGAAAAGCCACAACTTGCAAATCCAACAATTATTCATATCTTTATCGCTAAATCGTCACAATAATAAAATATCAACCAGCTTTTTACTCTCGATGATCCAATCATTACACATTTTGCTTATCCCAATCTTCTTGCTGTTTACAACATCGACTTTTATTTATGATTGAGATTAACACACTGTCAACAAATTAAAAGAACCACACATGCCACATCTATTACCACGTATCACATCTTTCAATAAATCCATCAATTAATACCCACACACATTTCACATCATTTAATAAGCAAATTTTTATGCTACCAATCACAAAATTTAAATAAGCACCCACACCATCTTTTTGAATTCAACGCATTTTCCAAATCCCACCACATTATTTATGATCAAGACAAAAATATCTTCTAGACAACCATATAATACAATGATTTTTTAATCCAGTGACGCTTTAAAAGTTGTTACATAGAGTAATACAGCGATAATACGCAATCACCTGGAACGGCGAAATGTTGGAGCAGATGCACTAAGTAGGAAGGAAATATAAACACCCAAGAAGTTAGAGCTATGAATATCATCCTTCATTAGTAGTATCAAGGATAGTATAACAGACGCTCAGAAGGAAGCTAGGGATAAGTCGCAAGGATTGCAGAAAGGTTTAGATGAGATGATAGAACAGAGAAGTGATGGGACTTTGTACTACATGGATCGAATATGGGTGCATTTGAAGGGTGATGTGAGAACCTTGATAATGGATGAAGCTCATAAGTCAAAGTACTGTGTACACCCAGGAGCTGTTAAAGTAATAGTGACCTTAAGAGATAGGTATAGGTATGCCAAGGGGGGGGGGGGGGGGGGGGTGGGGGGGGGGGGGGGGGGGAGGGGGGGGGGGGGGGGGATAGGTATGAGAAACATAGCTGAGTATGTTAGTAAGTGTTTGACTTGTTTGAAGTTAAGGCTGAGCATCAAAGTCCATCCGGCTTGCTCCAGCAACTTGAGATTCCCTTATGGAAATGGGAACGAATAGCTATGGATTTTGTGACTAAGTTACCCAGGACTAGTAGTGGTCATGACCACAATTAGGCATTGTGGACCGGTTTGAACTATATCTTGCCCTCATTTTCTACCTATGCGTGAGGATTATAAGATGGATCGATGGCTAGATGTATTTGAATTAGATAGTTTGCTATGACATAGGGTGGCCGATCTCGATATATCGATCGGATAGTCGTTTCACATCAAGGTTTTGGCAGTCAATGCAAGAGGCATTAGGAACTCATTTAGACATGAGTACGGCTTATCACCCTCAGACCGATGGTCAGAGTGAGCGTACTATTCAGACTTTGGAAGACATGCTTAGAGCGTGTGTCTTGGACTTCAGAGGAAGTTAGGATGTTCATCTTCCGTTGGTTGAGTTTTCGTATAACAATAGTTATCATTCTAGTGTGAGATGTGCTCCGTTTGAGGCATTGTATGGTAGAAAGTGTCGTTCGCCAATTATATGGGCTGAGGTTGGAGAAGGTCAGTTGATAGGACCTGAGTTAGTGCAAGAGACTACTGAGAAGGTCACGTAAATTAAGGATAGACTTAAGGCTGCGCGTGATCGTCAGAAAAGTTATGCTGATAAGAGGAGGAAACCTCTAGAGTTTAGTGTAGGTGACTATGTCTTGCTCAAAGTGTCGCCTTAGAAAGGTGTGGTACGCTTTGGGAAGAAAGGAAACAAGCACCTAGATTTGTTGGTCGAACATATTAAACGTAAAAGGAATTCAAAAACCATTGAGATTATTGCAAAAGTAGGCCCCATAGCATACGGGTTAGATCTGCCTGAGGAATTAGATGCTGTTCATGACACGTTCCACGTGTCGAACCTTAAGAAGTGTTTGGCTGATCCAACACTGCAAGTGCCCTCGGATGAGATCCAAGTTGATGCCAAGTTAAATTTGGTGGAAGAGCCTGTGGAATTTTAGAGAAAGAGTTTAAGAAGTTGAAGCGGAGTAGAATTGCCATCGTCAAGGTTCGGTGGAATTCAAAACGTGGACCTGAATTCACGTGGGAACGTGAGGATCAGATGAAACTGAAGTATCCGCATTTGTTTAGTGATGTTAGTAGATGACTTCAGTGGGGGGGGGGAGGTCGAAATTATTTTAAGGGGGTAGAATGTAACCTTTGCCCCTTTTGTGTTTTGAATATTTCATTTTTAGTCCTTTGACTATTTGACCTTTTTTAGTATATTCAAATTTTGTACCATGTTGACAGTTGTGATTTTGTTGAGAATTTTAGTAATTTATGGTTTATTGTGAATAATAGTTCTTTTTAGAGGTTATTATTGTGTTATTTGCATTCTGGGTGGTTGACCCGTGAATTTTGAAAAATGCCAAAAAACGAGTCCCGATACGTCTGTTAATGTCCAAATGAGTTTTGAAGGTTTTAAAGTGTAAATATGTCATGTAAATACTCTAGTTAATGGAAAAGTATTATTAAGTAAAAAAATGCTAATTAACTTTGGGGAAAATTTTACAGTTGAGTTTTACGAGCTTTTAAGTGATCCCGACACAAAAAGAAAAGCCCGAGACCCCCTTTGGATACCATAACCGGTTCTAGTCTCATAGGGGACATCAAGGCAAGATTTTAGCAAGTGTGTCCATGGTTGGTACACTTAAAATATCCTTATCCTCATTTTGAAAAACACATAGTTCTAATTTTCCCCACTAAAAAACTTCTCTCTTCTCTCCCTTGTTGGTTCGTCCGAACACCACACACACACAAACATAATAATTTTTTTAACTTTGATCAAGAAACATGAAGGTTGGTGATATATTGGGTTGATTCTAGTGCTCGGGTATTCTTTTAAACAACGTTTGGGTTGTCCGGTTCGTGTCGAAATCTACATTTTTGAAGATTTTCTTGTAAGTTTCCAAATTTAAATTTCGTAGTCCTTATTGGGTATATTGATGCAACGGTGTTTAGTTGGTACCAGTTGATCGACATAAATATTCGATTTTGGAAACGAAACGAATAAAAACAGGTGTTGCTTGCGTCGAATAAGAGAAGAAACAAGAGGGTTTTGTTAGTTTTGATATTGTGGTCGTGATGGTTGAGAAACATATATTGCTAGATAGCTTATTTTGTATAATAGCCTTGTATAGCGTAGTTTGTGGGCTTTTCGCGACTTATTTTAAAGCTTTATTTGCACACCTGTCAATGTTAAAATCACAAGGGAAGTGATTTTTATTATTTTTGTGGTATGACGTATGTTCGTGGACTATTTTTATAGCTTATGGTGTTAACCAAATACTATACGTAGCGTACTAGCTTATTTTTAAACTTACGGACTTGATTTTTGAGCTCTTGGGCTCACGGCCCAATAAGCACAAATAAGCCGTGGCTTATTTGTTGGCTTAATGTTTTTTGGGTCTGGGTTATTTTCTTTCTACTAATTATTGAGCTTATATAATATATAGACCTAAGCTTTTGAGCTGATCTATTTTTGGACTATACATATTCACAAGGAAAAATCAAGAAATGAAGTTTACGAGCTGAAGACTAAAGTCGAAGCATAGTATGCAAAGTTTAAAATTTTGTAAATTAGAGTGACCTCCTTTAGGGGGTGATTGTTAGAAACAAGAAAAGTATCGGTCGCTTCCAATATGTATTAGTCTTAGCCCGTAGTTATTCATATGTTTAGTAACATAAGCTAACATGGCCTAAGGCCCATGGAAAGCCCATCAAGGCCCATGTTCGGCCATCATTAGGGTATAAATACCCTCTCCATGCCTTGGAGAAGGTGTTGGTTGGTTGGTTTTGTATTCTCATTTCACTTATGAATTACATGTTTCTTAATTTCTCTCTCTAGAATACATCCTTCCTTCCACTCTCTCTCACTAAGTTCCTTCCCATCTCATATCAAAGATTACTTATATTCTACAATTGGTATCA
Organism: Tanacetum coccineum; assembly: GCA_026074375.1. Classification (NCBI taxonomy): domain Eukaryota; kingdom Viridiplantae; phylum Streptophyta; class Magnoliopsida; order Asterales; family Asteraceae; genus Tanacetum; species Tanacetum coccineum. The sequence continues at coordinate 3,561 of BQNB010056532.1, read as the reverse complement.
AGAGCCATGGAGTGGTATGTTTAGTTTTTGTGTTTATTGTTTTTGGTTCGAGTGTTTTAAGCAAAAATCATCCTTTATTTTCTTTCTTTGATTCCAATGCTTTTATGTACACTAAAGGATTATTTACCTTGGTAAATCTGATCTAGTATCTTTATGATATAGGTGTACAAGCTTAGAATCAAGAAAAATATCATTTTTGTTACATTTTTGTGTTCGAAAATCTTATAAAGAGCAAAATCTTGATTTTAAATTTTTCGGCTTAAAAACCTTAAAGTTTTAATTTTTCTTGTTCCTATAGGTTTAGTAACACTAGTTGTACAAGAATTTTTGCAAAACAATCATCAAAAAGGTGTCTTTTTGTGTTTTTAAGTTTTTGGGTTTCGTAGTAGTGGAAGTCGAACAACTGAGTCGAACAACTCAAACACTAAATTGGATATGGTAATTGTACAAGCACATCTAGCCTCTATGCATCAAACGAGAATGACTGTTTTATAAATGAATTGATTAAAATGGGAACATTAACTGGACTAGGTCGTGTGCGGGACACAGTCGTTTAAGCAATTGCTTGTGTGATTGAGATTTGGGTTGTGGTTGCTACAAGACTACATGCATGATCAGAGTCTCGTAAGACCCTATTTTTCGACTGTGTTATATATCGTGAGGGAAAATGATGTACCAATTATGTTTTGAACTGTTTTGAAATTTGATTGTGGCGAAACGTAGTTTTGTTTAGGTGACAATTATGGTGCGTTGATTGCTATGATGGAATGATAATGTGATGTGATTTTACTTGCGTGTACTGTGTTTGGCACGGCAAGGGTTTTGGTTTTACTTGCATGTACTGTGTGTCATGGCAAGGGTTTTAGTTTTGGGTCCTGCCCTAATATAGTGCTCCAGCTGGTAGGCCCTTTAGGTGTGTAAGTGGCGTATTTGTTAACGGACTAGCGGTGATGCTAGGATGGTTCGACTAGCGGGTAAGCTAGGTCGAGTTTTACATGATTAGCGAGGATGCTAAGTCATGGGTGTTTATCATATATTCACTATCATATATCACTTTTGTCCACTGTTTTGAGATATTGGCACAACTTTTGGGTTTAAGGTCAAACCTACGAGCTCACCAACATTTGTGTTGACGTTTTCGAGTATCATTTTCAGGTGAAGTAAAAGATGAATAGTTGGTGATATGTGATAGCAGGCTTAGGAGTATCCCGTGTGGATTTTTCATGTGAAGCATTGCTTGTTTATTTGTTTGGCTATTAGTATTTGGAAGTTTTGGTTTAAGTTTGGATTTGGACCCCGGAGTGGGCATTTGAAATTTGTAAGAGATTTTGGATTTGGTTGTGATTTGAGACATAACTCGAGTTTGTTCGAGTTGGATGATCTTCGTAACACTTGAAGTTTATGCATTATAGTTTTCTCTATATTGTATCTTATGTTATGATTGATCATTATGTTGCATTCCTGAGTTTCCGCCATTGTCGGGGTGTGAGAATAGAACCCTTTTATTTCTATTGAGAAGAAAATAAGAATAAAAAAATTAAGAATGATAGAAAGGACTTTTCAAATGTTATGTTAAAATGTTGAAAAAAGGTGAGTATGAGAATTTCATTTTTTTTAAATGTTGAAAAAAATGCTACTAAACAGATTTTCAATATTTTCCTTTTCACATAAAAATTTTTCTAAAAAAATGGGATATTTTTCACCAACTAAATAGCCTCTTAGGTTCGCTCGTAAAATGATTCAAGACTATTCACTTTCAAAAGCATGAGATCTGTTATCACTCACGTCAAGTCCCTGTTTGATCAGCCTATGAGATGGATCGAGGTTCTTTCTTTGAAGGTCATCATTTATTTTCTTGACGAGTTGCAGATAGAAGACTGCCTACCATAAATCTGGAACGAAGAGGCATTGACTTGAATTCGGTAAGGTGTCCAATAGATGGTGGATTTTCTAATCTTGAGGAAGCTAATAATGATGACGAACAAGAAATCGGCAAAATCTTTAGAATTGAGACAAACTTGTTCAACTACGAAACACCATTATGCCCAAAATTCAATGAATTTAATTATCTTCTCAAGGTTTATCCGGAACTATTTACTTATGATGTTGAAAGAACAGAGACTTAACAAATTCGATGATGAACCTGAAGAGCCATGGTCTGAAAATGGAGTATCTTACGAAATTGGTAATCATATTTGCGAACCTTTCTGATTCAAGAATGGGGAAACTAAGTGGCCCACCTGCAGTTCAAATGAAGATGGATTTTGCAATGGTGGAGAATTACCTGGAATAGTTTGAGTTGGCTATATGACATATTTTCAAGATCAAGAATGGGATAATAATTTGATGGACGGATCGTCAAAAGATGAAGCGCTTGAACAAAAAGCCATTTATGAAGAATCATGGGGAAATGCGAAACAAAGCGTGATAAATTTTTGCGGATGGTTAAAGATGACTTTCAGAAACTTTCATGAACTCGATTACGAATTATTAGAGAAGCTTCAAGATTATTGGTGGAAAGTGAACAATCGCGAATGCTCTCCATTTGCCAACTGGAGGGATTATATAAGAGGACCATACGCAAACTACTACTGTAATTTTCTTGACAAAATGGAACAAGATGATGAAGAACGATGTGAATTGTTTGATGATCAAGAGCGACCGGTTTGCAATATAAGAAGATACGAGATGATCAAGTATTCGGAGATGACGAAAAGTATGTTGCTGTGAAAGAAGATGAATACGATGATTTGACGAGTACAAGCGAAGATGCATGCCGAGCATACCAAGAGATCTTTCTCATCATGGACGAAGGATGGACGGTAACAAGAGCCGATTACAGGAAGCTGAAGAAAAATTCTAACTTAAAGACTTTGCTGTAAACAAAAGTGCTTCCCGGGAGACAACCCAGATTGTTATTTATTTTTATCGAGTCTGTCTTCCCAGACATCAATACGGCGTATCCGCTCCATACCATACTACGTATTGAATGTCTGGACGTTATCATTCCTTTATTTTTATGCACTTTAAACATTATTGTCATATCTGTCTATATGGAGTATTCATGCACATGATACGGCGTATTTGGCAGACTGACACGTATTGATACTTCTTTACAGGCTGCTATTTTCAGTTTATGGATACGGCGTATCGATCCCCTGTATAGTTTGTTTTATTTATTTAATTAACCGTAGGATACCGAGATAGGAGTGCATAGTTTTTCCTATATTTTGCACAAGACCTCCCTGGAAAAGAAATCGATAATGTTGAAGTATCGATCATCTGGAATCCTATGTGTGTTGTAGTCATGCTGGAATTCAGACGCATTTACAATACATAATTGTGCTCATAAACTCAACATGGAGAATCTACCGAGCAAATATCAGAGGAGTTTCTCATTCTGATTCTTTTAATTTCCCGTTTTTAACGTTTTATCTATACAATGAGGACGTTGTATAATTTAAGTGGGGGGATGGGAATTAGAATGTATACTTGTCCTATTTTTCACATAAAATGCTAAAATTATGCTCAAATTTAAAAAAAAATCAAGCATACTTTTGT
>BQNB010056531.1:8027-38635 GCA_026074375.1 Tanacetum coccineum | reverse complement strand
CAAAATGTGAGGTTCGCCCTTAGATAGTTTATACCTTTAGCTTTCTCGAGTTAAGGAGTGAGCAATCATGTGTATCTATTCCGTCGGTACGGATGTGTATATGTGGTTTTGTCGCCTTTTCTGGAGCATTAAGATCGGTTTAAATTATATAAGTGTACCGATAGTATATTAAATTCTAGAACTTGTTTTTGTGATGCATCCTGAGACCGCATAAAGAGTATTAGGATTTGCTTGATAAGAGGCATTAGGATTAACCCATGTTTTAAACCTGTAATTGTTATGATGGTCACACCAATCATATAAGTATCCCACACCCTTGCCATGCACTCATTATTAGTGCAGGATACCCCTAGTATAACCATCCGAGCCTATCCTTATTCATGGTTCTCATAATTTTCTGGTAGATTCTAGATTATTAATGAAGAACATTGTTAACCCTTAAACCAATCATTATCGATCACAAAATCCATTGACAGCTGCATAAATGATGCACCCAAATCGCCTTAGCCTACCTTGTATGTACTCACTTTTAGTACATTATTGTGTTTAACCCAAGTTAATTATTTGAGTACACGGTTGCTAAGTCCTTATCCTTGTAAATACTGTTTTGGGACGATTGGGATTCATGGTAGTATTTATTTCGTAGAAGAATGGGGAAGAAAAGTTAAGTCAATACTCCTATACGTTTGTTAGATGATCTCCATGTTATTTTGATCCACCTCAAATCGGGTCATTAGTTAGATTGTAAATATCGAGCATGTAAAAGCTCAAGTGTAGGGGTACGTGTTATAAACCCCATGTTATTATGTATTATGTTCGAAAAAAAGAAAGAGATTGATGTAGAGTTTGTATATCTTCGTCCGAGTCTTGGCTTAGCAACCAAACCAGCGTGTATTCGTATAAATAATTAGCTAACCCTTCCACTCCAACTTCACCCAAAGTTACCACCCAAATGTATCTCATCCGTTTCCGTTTCCATTATATGTTATCTTACACCTACACCCTACAACCCTTTAAAAAGTCCTCTTAGATAGTAATGAATAATGCTTGCGCCTAGCGGTGGAGGTTTGATCCTTTACCAAGCCTATGGTAATTTATATGCTATGACAGGTGATGAGGTGTCATTTTATACGCTCTTTCAGGGTCGTTTAACCCCCTAAATCGTGCATTTATGCCCAAAATAGGTACTTAATCGTTTCTTTTTAGGTATTCAGCATTTGGAGGAAATACACGTAACTTGGGCTCATTTAGAGAAGAAACGGACAAGACTAAGAACCTACACCAACATCTCTTAAGAATTTCTACTCAGAAGCTGGAGACGGCGTCACAGATTACACGTGACACCATCACAACTCTTATCAAGACGGCGTCACAAGAATCCACGACGGCATCAGAATGCACGACCCAACCCATTATCTAGAATATTCTATTCATGATGGCGTCACGATTAAAACGCGACGCCGTCATAGCGATTTTCCTATATATACAAATATGTTTTTAGGGTTTTAAGTGTGTAACTTTAGAGTAAAAGAAAGGGACGAACCCTAGTTCGTTTAGCAGCTGTTAGGGATGATTTTAGGGCCTCAAAACCCTATTGTACTCTCTTAAATTCATGTTTTAATCAAGTAAGACTATTTTAATCATTCAATATGTCTTGTTGTGTGATTCTTATTTGTTCTTACTTTATCTTTAACATGCTTGGCTAAACCTTCTATTGTGTTTATTTATGATTGTATGAAACCTAGGATGTAGATCTTAGTGGTGTTGCTTCTTGTGATGAATATGCATGTTAGGTCTTAGAAAACCAGCTTTTGTCTGTATCGCTGTTGATATGTCTAGGAAAACATGATTGTGTAGAAAGGATACCATCGGGTAACAGTCTTCATACTACCTTGCCCCTTATATGGTTGATCCACTCTTAATATATTTCAAATGCATTTAATATACTCTTAGGGGCCTTGTAATAGTCTTCATACTACCTTACTTGTGTGTTGCCTTAACGGAATATTAAATAGACGGCGAGTTCGTGTAATTCGTTCATGACTTAGGAAATAATTACATAGATCATCACAAGTGTGACAAAGCAACAACACTAGGAGAAGCAATCTAGGGAGTAATACATGATTAAATAAACACAATCTTTTATTATATTGTTATCACCAGTAGCTTAGATTATTATTTAGTTTAATAGCTAAAACCAACCAAACCTCTCAAATATATGATTTACTGCTTTCATAAAATATAAAAACACAAAAAGAATCTTCTCTCAACCCCTAGAATTTTGTTAGACCTTGATCAAGCCTTCCCAACCTATTCCTCGAGTGAACGATAACAACCCCCCGAGTCTTGCCTATACTACTACTACAACGATTAGGTGCTCTACCTAGGGAGTTATAAAACTTCGTGTAGAAGTCCTACGAAGACCGCATCAAGTTTTTGGCGTCGCCGCTTGGGGAATAGTTAGGCTTTGATCATAGTTTAGCTTAGTTCTACTCGCTTGAATCCTTTCAAGTGAGAATTTAATTTTTGCACATTAGCTTTCTTGTAGTCTATCTTTTCTTTATGTTATCTGTTTCGTATTTGGTATGTGCTTAATTACACATACCTTTTACCTATAAAAACGAGCTTAATTAACCAAAAACGAACATAAAATGCCAAATATATGCTTGTTTTATGATTTAAGCTGTGCATGTATCGTATATTCACTAAAGGACAAAAATCAAGCCAAAACGGACAAAACCGAGCACGGAATGGAAAAGAGTGAAAAAGTCAAAGTCAAAGTCAACCCGACAAAGTCAAAGTCAAAGACGAAGCCGAAACCGAAGAATACTTAATGGGCACACCCGCACCCATCTAATGGGCTGGGTCAGCCCATTAAGGTATTACATGAAGACCAAAAAATAAGTTAAAGGCCCATTGCCTTTTAACTTATAACAAGCCCAAACACATAACCAAGCCCAATACCAAATCTGTTAACACCATTAGTCCCCAAGGACTGTGGTTGCAATAGAAGTATACAACTTCAGGGACTGAAGTTGTTAGATCCGCAAACATGTACACCACAAAGGACGATCCGTGTAACACAACTATACGAGATAAGGGACCAAAACTGCCAAATCATAAATAACTTTCATAAAACAAACTTCCCGCCAATTCTACTGTGCATCTTCTCACACACAGTGCGTGACCTGCTACCCCACACCCCAAAACCTGCTACCCTGCTCCCCAAAACAAAAATGTCATTTTCCCTTAACCCCACTTCACCAATACCAAAAATCCACCTTGGCAATCCTAAGCTTTCCCATTCGTCCAAGGGATGAAGACAAGAATTCAAGGGATAAGATGATAGGACTTAGGTGAGCCACCAAAAATGAGAAGAGTCTAAGATGACTATGGTGACTTACTCACACAACAAGCACCTAGCATAACCCTCTCACAAAAGAAACATACACAAAGGACTCAAGACCAAAATCCACTTCTATAAATAGGACCCTTGTAGCCATTGATGAGGCATCTAGTTATCCTTTTACAGCTTTTGTTTATGTTTTACTTGTTGTCTTAAAAATTCTAAGTCTTGTAATCTTTTTAAGTTTAATGAAAGTTTAAGTTTTTTATGTTTTAAAATATGTGTTTCAAGTTCCATTGTTTTTCACCATCTTTTATAAGCTTTCTTTAAGTTCTAAACATTTCATTATAAGCTGTTTATACACTTAAACAACAAAGACTTCCGAGCTTAATTAACTAAAAACGAACATAAAATGTCAAATATATGCTTGTTTTATGATTTAAGCTGTGCATGTATCGTATATTCACTAAAGGACAAAAATCAAGCCAAAACGGACAAAACCGAGCACGGAATGGAAAAAGTGGAAAAAGTTTAAAGTCAAAGTCAACCCGAACAAAGTCAAAGTCAATAGACGAACCGAACACCGAGGAAGAAAAAAAAAAAAATCTTAAATGGAGCTCACCCCGCCGCCCCAGGGGGACCCACACAACCACACACCCATCCCAAACACAGGGGGGGGGGGGGGGGGGGGGGGAAAAACCCCCCCACCACACAAAAACACCAAAAAATGGGGGGGTTAATAAAATTCTAAAGGAAGGGGATACCCTTTAAGTATGACATAAGAACAAAAAAATAGGTAAAAGGCATTGACTTTTAACGTTATCAAACCCAAACAAATAACCAATCACAATACCAAATGATGAACACATTAGTCCCAAGAAGTTTGCAATAGAAGTAACAACTTCAGGAACTGAATTGTTAATCCGCAAACATTACACCACAAAGGACGATCCGTGTAACACAACTATACGAGATAAGGGACAAAAACTGCCAAATCATAAATAACTTTCATAAAACAAACTTCCTGCCAATTCTACTGTGCATCTTCTCACACACAGTGCGTGACTTGCTACTACACACCCCAAAACCTGCTACCCTGCTCCCCAAAACAAAAATGCCATTTTCCCTTAACCCTACTTCACCAATATCAAAAATCCACCTTGGCAATCCTAAGCTTTCCCATTCGTCCAAGGGATGAAGACAAGAATTCAAGGGATAAGATGATAGGACTTGGTGAGCACTCAAAATGAAGGGCTAAGATGACTTGGTGACTTACTCACACAACTAGCACAGCTGCAAACCCTCTCACAAAAGAAACATACCACAAAGGGACTCAAGACCAAATCCTCTTCTATAAATAGGACCCTTGTAGCCATTGATGAGGCATCTAGTTAGTCTTTACAGCTTTTGTTTATGTTTTACTTGTTGTCTTAAAAATTCTAAGTCTTGTAATCTTTTTAAGTTTAATGAAAGTTTAAGTTTTTTATGTTTTAAAATATGTGTTTCAAGTTCCATTGTTTTCTCCTTTCCGTTATGTGTTTTTCTTATTTCCCGTTCAATTTAGTATTTGTATGATTCTTTATTTTGTTTTTTTCCTCTGTGTTTATCTTGTATACGACTTTCTTTAAGTTCTAACATTTCATTTAAAGTGTTTAATACACTTAAACAACAAAGACTTCCTAGGTTTCTTGTTTTTAAGACAATTTCACAAAATCACTGAAAATTTGTTTCAAGAAATCATAGATGGGCATAATGGATGGCCATGGGTTAGTGCTTATGTGGATAAGCTATAGGGTGGTTTTGGCACTATTTTGGTGTTAAAAGTCTTAACCAAAAGCAAAGGATAACCTGTGAGTTTTATTTTACAATTTTTGTCAAAAACTGCTTATAGCTTATTTTGCTTATTATTGTGCTTATTATCGTGCCTACCTTGATTATGTTTATTGTCTATCATGTTTAGATGCAGATTGGCTATTTGTAGTTTGAATTTCATTTGTGCAAATTCTAGTTCAAATCTGTCTCAAATAGCTCTTAAAGTAGCACAATGGTGTAGCTTATTGTTCTGGCTTATTTAGTGGTTAAAACTTGTTCATTAGGTGTATTAGAAGCTATCTAAAATCTGGTATTTGAAGTTTATTCATTGAATCTCAAGTTTTCAAGTTTAAAATGGCATTTGCATACTTAAAGGGGTGTTTGGATCAAGAGCAATACTAACCTCAAGTTAGTACTGCTAGTGGTTCTTGCACTTTGGTTGCTTTGAATCTGTCTTAGAAGTAGTTTAAAACAAGTTTATACAAGTTTGGGTCAAGTTTAGACCCAAACTCAAGTTTTCACAAGTAAAATTTGAATCTGTGGTGGTAAATTCAGTTTAGGACTTGATTTCTTTGACCTTGAGGTTTGATACTTAAAAGTTGTTGTTTCAAGTTCACTTTATACTCTAAAACATGTTCAATATCTGGTTTAAGTGTTTTATGCATTGGTTTTGAGTTTTTCTCATTTTTACCCACTTTGATAAAATCTGTCATAAACTCAGTTTGGACACCCCGTTTTTAGATCAAGATTTAGATAAGCAAATTAGTGTTTTAAGGTCTGAAAATTTGAGCACAATTAGTTTAACATATGAACTTTAAGTTTTTGAACTTGATTTGAGGTTTAGAGCTTATTTAATAAGCTAAATTTGAGGCTGCAAGAATCTGAAAAAAACACCTTAGCTTCTGTAACCAGTTTTCAAGATCATCATTTTTCTTGCTATTAATCTGTTTAAGGTTGTGTTTTTAGGATTGGAACTTGTTTAGGTATAGTTAATCTTTAAATGTTTGCATTTTTAGCTTTTAGAAGTAGCTTATAGTAGCTTAATTTAGGTTTTAAAAGTCTTAAAATCTGTTTAGGTGGTTAGTTAAGTTTTAAACCTGTTAAGCTTATTATGAGGTTGTTGGCTTGCACCTTTTGCTTATTTTGGTCTGCTCATGATTAGTTGTCTTGTTTGAATCTATTTTGAGCTTATCTGTGCTTGGTTAAGCTTATTTGAGCTTATAGCTCAAAACTGTTTGAGTTTTTGAGCTAAAAGAAAAGCCTTATGTGACCAGCTTATTTCATAAGCCTTTTCTGGGCTTATTTGTGCTTATAAAATATAAGACCCTTCATTAAACTTGATCACTATAAGCTCTTCTATACGTTTGTTTTAAAAAATTGCAGTAGGGTTAAAATTTGAATTAGTTGATAATTTAGATGCGTTTTTAGGATTCCCAGTTTGCGTTTTTAGTTTAATTGTGTGTTGCTTTAATTGTTTTTAGTTAATTGCATATTTCTCCCGTAGAAATATAAATCCCAATCATTTCCCTAATTATTCAAGCATAATCCCGAACGTAAACTCGATTTTGAATTCACACCTCATCAAAGGAAAAACGACCCGGGTACGGTTTTGAACTTTGGGATACAAGAGTGATAAATCGATACTTCCGGATATATATATTCTTATTTGTGAATTTTTTTGACTAGTTGCTTTGGCTAAAGGTGATTAGTTGAAAGTTTTTGCATTATATATTATATATATACATAACTAAATTGTAATAATCAATTTTTGGCGCCACTGCCGGGGAGGTTGTGAAACGATTATTGTGTACGTTTGAAGATTAGTGTTTGAAAAACCTTCTCCGTGAAGTTTATTGCTTATTTTGTGAATATATAAAATACAAAAATACAAAAAATATTTTATTTTCTTGATTTTCCTTTTCATTATATAAAAACACAAAAATCATTATAAATACGCTTCTTAAAGTATTTGCAATACCAAAAAAATTGAAAAACCAACAAAACAAATCGTGTTGTTAATCGTTATAATCGGCTCACCTTTGAATTACAAACTATAAGGGGGGTATAAGGAGGGCTTGATCCAAAGAACATCGCCCAAAAAGGAAGAACGCTTTTAAATCGCTTCGGCGTGCTAATTCTTTCCGCTCTCTTGTACGTAATTTAAAGAGCTACCGTAGACTTTTAACTTCCGATTACAAAAAATATTGTGTTTTTCATAATTAGTGCATGCGCACTCGTTCTCAAACCCGTAACCGTCCTCAACAACAAGTCCCACCTAATATTGAACCATTTAATCATGAAGAACCTATTGAAAATCAAGCTCCTCCCATAGTTACGATGGCCGATCAACGTATTATGGCGCAATTGCTCCAAGCACCCACCGAGTGTTACGAGGGTGCAATCGTTGTTCCCGCGATCACCGCGGACAACTTTGAGCTTAAACATGGTTTGCTCACTCTTGTGCAAAATAAACCATTTTTCGGACATGATAAAGAAGATCCACATGCTCACATTCGATATTTCAACAAGATCACTTCTACGATGAAGTTCCCAAACGTCTCGAGTACGTCAATTAAGCTTATGCTTTTTCCAGTTTCCCTCGAGGGGCCGCCCGGATTTGGCTCGAAAAAGAACCCCCTCGATCGATTCTTACTTGGGATGATCTTGTTTCAAAGTTTATCAACCAATTTTTCCCTCCCTCCAAAACAACACACCTTCGAAATCAAATCACCAATTTCTGACAACGTTTTGATGAATCTTTTAGTGAGGTATGGGACCGATTCAAGGATCTCCTTCGTACATGCCCACATCATGGTTTCTCGGAATTACATCAACTTGATACTTTCTACAATGCTTTGAACTCTAATGATCAAGATTCGTTGAATTCCGCCGCGGGTGGTAATTTTTTGGACAAAATGCCTCGAGATTGCTTAGCCATCATCGAGAGCAAATCCAAAGTTCGTCATTCACGAAGCAAAGCTATTGTTTCCAAAGTGAGTACGAGCTCTTCTACCCCCGGTGTTTCACCCGATGTTGCCGAACTTAAAGAGATGGTGAAAGCCTTGCTTCTCGATAAGAAAAACCAATCCCAAGCTCCCGCTACCGTAAAAGCGGTCGAGGAAAGTTGTGTAACTTGCGGTGGTGCTCATTCTTACCGTAATTGTCCCGCCACCGATGGCAACGTTTATCGTGACAATATTCAAGAATACGTTTCACAAGCCGCCGCGGTTAACTACAACCAAGGAAATACCGGTTACCGTCCCCCGATGATTGCAAATCAAATTCGACCTCCCGGTTTTCCTCCCGTTCAAAACAATCAAAGAAATAATCAAAACCGTTACAATCAAAACCGGGGAAATAATTACAACCAAGGTCCAATTTATCAACCCCCGGCTTACCAAGCTCCGGCTCCTCAAACACAAGGTGTGTCAAAGGATGACTTTCAAAACTACATCAAAGCTAATGATGCGGTTATGAAAAATATGCAAAACCAAAACCAAAACATGCAAAACCAAATGACCAATTTAACGGACATGCTTACCAAATTCATGAATACCAATACCGCCTCTACTTCGGGCTCGGGTTCTCTTCCTAGCAACACCGTTGCTAACCCGAGAGGTGATATGAAAGCCATCACCACCCGAAGTGGAGTTTCTTATGATGGGCCTCAAGTTCCACCTCCGCCTTCTTCTCTTCCTAAGGTGGTGGAACACGAACCCGAGGTGACAAAGGATACGGTGCATTTAGGATTATAGTGTTGTATAGGAAGGTGGGGGTATTTATGTATGTGAGGATTGTGTGATTTGGGCGTTTGATTGAGAATTTGGATTTTGTTATTATTGAGGGGGTTTAATGTGGGTGAAGGGTGGGGAGGTAGTAGGTTGTAGGGGGTGGGGGTGGTGGAGGTATTGGTGGGAGAGGGGGGTGGGGGGGGGGGGGGTGGTGGTGTGTGGTGGGGTGTATGGGTAAAGTGGTGGGATAGATTTGTAGATATGTGTGTGGGGGGGTGTATTGTGGTTGGATGATGGGGTTGGGGTGGGTTGTAGTTTTGGTGTTGGGGTGTTGTGGGGGGTGGGTTGGGGAGGGGGGGGGGTTTTGTTGTGAGTGGTTGGGGGGGTGGGGAGGAGGGGGGGTGATAATATTTTGAAAGTGGTTGTGGTGGGGGTGGGGGGGGGAGTGGGTGGGGGGTGTGGGGGGTTTGTTTTGGGGTTGTTGTGTGGGGGGGTAGGTTTTGTTTTTGGGTTGGGGGTAAAATGATAGGTTGGAGTGTGGAAATTGGTTTTGGGTGGGTGTGGGGGGATGAATTGTGGTAGGTTAAGGAGTTATTGATGTGGGGTTTTGTTTTAGGGAGGTGAGATTTTTGGGTTTGTGAATGGAGTGGGTGTTGTGTAGTCGAGATTTGGGATGGGGGTTGATTTTTTGTGGTTGGGGTATTTGGTTTTTTATGAGTGTTTATTTGGGTGGGGTTTTATCGTGAGGTATCTATTGTTGTTAGGGTGGGGGAGGAGTTATGAATAAAACAAATTCTATATGATTAAAATGTGTTGTAGGTGTTTCGGGGAGCTTTGTTGGGTAAACATATGTGAGTTGGTTTGTTAATTATAAGAGTATCTCATGTGAATGTTATGTGAGGTATATCATATGATAATAAATCAACTTTGTGTATGTATTTGAGTCAATTATGCGTTGGTTTCTGAATTGATATTTTGTTCCGTATTGCAATAATTTAGTTTAAAGTAAGTCAAAAAAAAGAGAAAAATCAAAATTAGCTAGAATAATAAGAGGCAAGATGTTTAGTAAATCCTGTTAGATGTTAATAATGAAGTTACTAAATAGCTAAGAATTTTCTGACCTAAATTACATCACAATAAAGATTACATTGTCATTGTCGTCTCTTTCTTCGTCTAAAAAAAACTACAGAGTCGAACCAATAACGGTCTTATCCCAATACGCGCCACGGTCATCGCGAGCAGTTCTTTTTTCTACAAATGTACACACATATATAAACCAAAAATCAGAATATAGAAGAGAGAGATGGAAGGGGATGATAGTTCTCAAAAACCGACGAATGGTTGATAAATTCAGATTAATGAAGCATAACCGATCACCCCTTTCGTAATAAGATAAGGCTAGAGCCCAACATTCCTGGTGATTTATAGGTCGTACAAAGAAAAAGGGCTTGATCACCAATTATTCCTAGCACTAATAATATTAAAGCAAAGTAATAGATAAAATTTTATATAATTGGAAAACAAAAGGATCTAAAAAACAGACAATAGTACTAAAAAAGTCTTCTCGCATTCTTTTTTCCGCACCTAAAATAACCATACTAATGACGTCTAAGGGTGGAGCTATAAAAAGCGTGGATTTAATAAATCAAACTTATAAGCGGGGTGGTAGAGCTTTACTCTCCGGAATCACCCAATCCCGCCATTGAGTCCCGCTCCCCTCAACCAGTCTCTGGAATCCTGCACCTGAGATAAGAGACAGTGATCGGGCGATAAGACCAGAGAGACACCAAGTGTCACACACATGCTTTGGGTGGTACTCATTGCAGCTTATGTAGATGTTTCTCTAACACTACGAGAGCATGTGGACAAATAAATTATGTGAGGTTGAGTTAGATAGTTGTGGGGAGGGGGTAGGTGGGATGTGGGGAGGAGATTTTATGGAGAATATATTGTTGACATGCGAGTATAGTATGTTATTGTAAATTTTAATGGGTTTGGTGGAGGATGATGATTTGAAGTTTTGGTGTTGAGGGTGTTGGTTTGGGTTTATATATATAAGGTTGTGTGGGGGTGTGATGGAAGGATTTTGTTGAATATTGTTGTGTGTGAGGTGTATGAGGGATTGGTTAGTAGTTGGGGGTAGTTATTGGTTTTGTTTGAGGGTTGGGGAGGGGTATATGGGGGGAGGGGGTATGTGTTGAAGTTTGTGGTATTTGAGTTGTATTAAGTGTATGTGAGGATTATATTTGTTGGGTTTGGGTGTGGGGGTTGTTTTGGTTGTTTTGGGGGTGTTGGGTTTGTGGATGGGTGGTTAGGTAAGTGTGTGAATTGTTTTTGTGGTGGAGTGGGTGGGGGGGGTGTTGTTGGGTGAGAGGTGGTTTTTATGAGGGTGGGTGGTGGTGTTGGTTTGGATAGAAGGTAAGTGTGTTGAAAGGGTTTATTATTGTTTTATTTTTTTTGTTTGTTTGTGGTGTGGGGGGTTTGTTGGCGATATTTGATATGTTTTTAGGATTTTGAGATTGATTTATATTGGATTTTGGTTTTGTTATTTTTGGATTAATCAAATTGTTGTTGAGATTGGTGAATGTGTTGTGTTGTTGTGGTAGTGTTTGTTAGGTGGAAGAGTTATTTTGATTTGGTGTGAAGGGAAGGTTTGTGGTGTTAGTTTTTTTGTTGTATGTAATGTTTTAAGATTTAGAGTTATGGAGTGTTAGATTTTTTTAGATTTATATGGTTAGTGATAAAAAGAATAGGATAATGAATGTTGATTTGGGAATGTTTGGAGTATTGAGTTGATATTAAATTAATAGTGTTGTATTGATGATGGTTATATTGGGTGGTAGTTAAGAGTTAGAACATTGTATAAACCTTACAACATAGATTTTTATTTGGTTGAGGGTGGGTGTTGTATAGTGTTTTAGGGGGTTGATTGGGTAGTGATGATTATGTTAGATTGAAATGGGTATAGGGTGGATTGTCTATAGGTTAGGTAGGGTTGTGGTGGGGTTGGTCAGGGGTATGCGTTTGGGTGGGGAGGTGGTTTAGGAATAGGAAGTGGGGTTGTATGGATGTTTGGATATCTATGATTGGGGTGGGAGCGTGAAGGATTGGGGGGTTTTGGGTGAGTTGTTTGGGAGTGGGAGCAAAGGTTTGATAATAAAAAAAAATGGGAGTTTGAAAAGGGCGATTGGTGGTTTTTGTGGGTATGGTAGTGGAGTGATTTGGGTGGGTTAGGGTGTTTATATGGGAGGGTAAAGAGTGGAAAGGGTGTTATTTGGCGGAGAGTGTTCAGTGCTCTCAGCGATGGTATTAGCGCAGGAGATTATTGAGCTTATTTGTGAGAGGAGGTTGCGATGGGCGTTGATAGGGTAAGGGTTGAAGGGTGTAGGTGGAGATGTGGGTTTGGGGGGTGTGAGTTTTGGTTTTAAATTGGTTTGAAGTAGATAGGTGGATCGTTGTGTGATGGGTGGTTGAGTTGGTGGTTAGGGGGGGGAGTTTGGGTGGTTGGGATGATTGAGAGAGGGAAGTGTGGATGGGTTGTTGTGGGGTGGTGGGGGTGTGGTGGGGGTTGTGGGGAGGGGGGGTGGAGTTTTATAGGGGGGGTGGGGAGTTTGGGAGGTGTTGTTTGGAGGGGGGAGGGTTGTAGTGGTTGGTTATGGTTTTTTGTTGTGTTGTGGTGTTGAGTGGGGGATAGTTGGTGTGGGGGGGTGAGGGTTGTTGGGTGGTGCGGGGGGTGTGAGGGGAGTTAGATTGGTGATTGGGGGAGTGGGGGGGGATTGGGGTTGGGGGGGGGGGGGGGGTGTATAGAGGTTATGGATTTGGGTTGTTATGTGATGGTGTTTAGGGGGTGGGTGGGGGGAGTGGGTGTGGGGTGTAATTTGGGGATTTTGGTGTTGTGTGGGTTGTTGAGGGTGTTGGTGTGTTATGTGTGTAGGTGGGGATGATGTGAGGGTGCTTGGGGGGGATGGGGGGTTTGGGGGTTTTAATGGTTGGTGGTGTTGGATGTGGGTGGGGTGATGGGGAGGTGAGTGTTTGTAGTTATTTTTTGTTGTATCAATCTGAATATGTGGTTGGTGAGACAATTAAAGAATCTGTGACTTATAGTGTGAGGGTATGATTAATTGGTTTGAAATTTTTCTTGTACTTTGTGTAGTTGTGGAAGTTTTGAGTTTTAGGGGGTGGTAGGATGGTGATTAATGTATTTAATTGATTATGTAGGTAGGTCAATTTAGATTATTAATTTTATTAGGTTATGAAGAGTAGGTTGGTTTTTTTGTGAGGTGTAGTATGTGTGTTTATACGGTTTTTTGTCTGTTAAAGTGGTTTTTATAAGGAATTGATTGCTTAAGTGGGTATTTAAGGGTTTGAGGGTATGTTGGGTGGGTGTGATTTTGGAATTTATGAGTGTTGCCTTGAGGAGGCAATATTTGTAAGAATGTGATTTATTGTATTAGTAAGTTTTGAATGGATGTGTGGGTTGAATCTAGATTTGAGATGGTTTAGAATGGGGATTGGTATTTGGGATAATGGGTGGGTGGGTTATTGAGTGTATTACGTTTTAAAGTTGGGGTTTAAAGAATGGAGAGGGATTTATTGTTTGATATACATCTTATGGTCAGTTGGGGTAGGGAATGTGGAAAATTGGGTTAAGTGAGTTTGGCGTAATGTAGGAGAAGGATATTAGGAGAGGGCGTAGGGTGTGTTGTATATAGGGTGGGTTTTGTTAGTGTTGGTATGTGGGGGGAGGGTGTAAGAATATTAGGGTGAGGAGGGGGTGGGTTGGGGGATGGTTAAGAAAGGTTGGGTGTTAAAAAGTGCAATAGTTGAGTGGTTTATGAGTAATGTGTTGTGGTTTTGGATGTGGTCTGTATTGGGGGGGGGTGGTGGAGTTGTTTAGGGTTTTTGGTTTTGTGTGTGTTGTGTTTGTAGGTGGTTGGGGAGGACTGTGTAGGATGGGGAGTAAGGGGTCGGGAAGGTGTGTAGGCGAGAGAATTTGTTTCAGGACTTAGGGTGGAGCTCTTAAGAGGGGGAGGCTAATTTTCGGGCGGGGAGGGAGGGGGGGGTTGGGTGTGTGGAGTGGGTGGTTTGGTTGGTATTTGTTTGTGGTGGATGTTTGGTATAAGAGTGTGTGTGATTGATAGTTGAGGATTTATACAAATAGATAGAGAAATAGGAACTGTGTTATATAGTAAGTGGGGGGTGGTTGAGGGAGGAGATGTTGGGGTGATTGTTAGGGTTGGAAGTTTAGTTTTATATATGGGGGGTTTGTTGTGTGTGGGGGGGGGGGGGGGGGTGGGGGGGGGAGGTAGGGTGTTTTGTGGTTTTTTGTTTGTGTTGGTTAGTCTTGGGATGGTGTGTGGTTAGAATTGAATTTTTGGATGTGGGCACTGGTGGGGGGGTGTGTTTTGGTCTGGGGGTTTTATTTGGGGGTGGGAGTGGTTGGGTGATTGTTGTGTTTGTGGTAGGTTTAATAGAATTTGAGAGGTGAGGTAGTGGATGTGTTATGGGTGTTTTTGGTGTGTGGTTTGGGTGGGGTGTGTGAATTGGTGTGTTATTGTGTGTAGGAGGTTGGATTTGGTTTTCTAGGGGTGTGTTGTATGTGGTTGTTAGTGGTTTGTAGAGGATGGGGGTTAGGGAGAGGTGAACATAAACCAAAAAAAAAATCCCAAAACAAAAAAGTGGATTTAATGGATAGTGGAATTCTGGGGAAACACAATAATGATTATAAGGGCTATTAGAAGTGGATTTATGGGAAGGAAAATAAGTTATGGTTATGGGGCGGATAAGTTTTGGGAGTTTGGGAGTATGTTAAATTTGTGAATGATGAGAGGAGAATTAGTGAGAATAGAGATATTAATTAAGGGGTATAAAAAAAATATAATTATGAATAGATATGTTTTTGAATGAGTTTAATATGGTGTGTGATAATTAAAGGAAAATGTTGTGAGGGGGTTAATGGTTTGGGGAGTGGCTGTGAGACACGTTGTCATCAGAGTGGAGGATTTGTGGGAGCGACTTTAGTCATTGGTACAAAAAAAAAATAAAAAACACATAAAACAGTTATATTAAATAAAGAAATTTTGGGATGTATTAGTTTTATATGAGTAAGTTTTGATTATTTTTGGGGTTGTTGTATTTTTGATTAAAGGAGTATTTGTCGTGTTAACAGGTGTAACGGGGCAGGGATTTATTGAGATTGTGTATTTTTAGATTTTAAACATAAATGGGGTAATATGTTGTATTGAGAGGAAAATAAGTTATGATAGATCGGTGGAAACACATATAAGTACAAGGGATCGGAGCGACACTTTATAAGTCATGTAGTAAAGTTTAGTATTTTAATTTTTAGGTTTATGTGATGCTGGATGAAGTGGGGTTTTGGAGGAAAACGTTGGTAATTAGCTATAAGGGTAAGTGGATGTGATAGGGATTGTTGTCGAACAAGTGTTTTTAAGTTTGATTTGAGGGGTAAGGTTGGGTAACTTTGAGGAAAAACAGTGATGTTTTGCAATTTTATGAGTAGAGGGGAGTGAAGTTATATATCGGAGTGTATAGGTAATATTTTGAGTTATTTTGGAGGATTAATTTGATTGAGGTGTTAGTTTTGGAGGGGGGGGGGGTTTTTTAGAATTGCGTGTATTGTTAGTTTTTGGTAAAAAAGGTAGTTTTGGATATTTAATGATAGGATAATATTATTTTTGGATAAGATTTTGTTGCGAGATTTCTGGGTAATGAAAGTTGTATCCCTTCTTATGTTTATTGGGTGTTATTGTATAAAATGTTTGTTATTGTAAGTAATGTTAATTTGAGTAATTATTTATAGATTTAGGTTAATTATATTTGGTGGATAGTTTTTTGTGGAACTTCTTTTGTTAGTGAGTGTGGTCTGCGTTTTACTGTTTACCCTACCGGCAGATCGGGGGGTCGCTGGGGATGGGGGAGTTCGGAGTTGGGGGCTCTGGGTTGGTGGGGGGTCATAGGGGTCCCGGGTTATCGGATGACAGGACGGTACGGAGCAGACAACTTTGAGCTTAAGCATGGTTTTTCTCACTCTTTGTAAAATAAAAACCATTTTGCAGACTTGAATAAAGAAGATCCTCTCGCATGACTCACATTCGAGGAAGTATGTCTCCAACTCGAAGGTCTTCGAGCGAGGATAGTATGAACGGAGGAGTGGGTCTTTTGGGCCAGGATATATCGTATCTGCGGATAAAATACTGAGGCGATCACTGGGACACAGGTAGAGGACGTAGCGTTTCTGGATATAGTGTGGAGTATTACGCGATAGAGTTGCGCCCTCAAGGGGGTATTCGGTTGCTCAGGAGTGGTGTGGGTGGAGCCGCGTCGGGTGGCGGATGGGGTTTGGTGATATATGAAGGTATGCAGTGAGACTAAATGTGAGAACCACTAACCGTGGCGGGATTTTGGGGGGGGGGGGTGGGGTCGAGAGGTATGGGGGTTTTTAGTGTTTACTTTCTGTGTGAGAGGAGGCTGTTGTTTGGTCGAACTCAAAAATTTACCAAATCAATCAATTCCTCCCTCCCTCCAAAACAACCAACCTTCGAAATGAAATCACCAATTTCCTACAACGTTTTGATGAATCTTTTAGTGAATCATGAGACCGATTCAAGGATCTCCTTCATGCATGCCCACATCATGGTTTCTCGGAATTATTTCGTGTAGGTAACAATCAACTAAACGTCGAATACTTTCTTTTTTCATCTACAATGCTTTCAATTTCACAAAAACTCTACTGATCAAGATTCATTGAATATCCGTCGCGGGTGTAATTTTTTGAGACAAAATTGCCTCGAGATTTGCTTATGGTCCATAATCGAGAGCAAATCCAAAGTTTGTTATTCACGAATCAACAAAGCGATTGTGCCAAAGTGGTACGAGCTCTTCTAACCTACCTCCGGTGTTAACATCACCCGAAGTTGGCCGAGGTGCGCATCAATAGCAGGGATCAAAGGTGTTCTGGTTGGATGTGGGTGTGGGGGGGGGGATGGAGAGGCCTGGCCATTGCTTTATTATCCTTGATGTAGTCCATGGTGCTATATCTTGCTTCGATAATGTAGGGGAATAAACTCAACAATCTCTTTACTTGAGGGAAGTCTCGTTCCTACGAAGCTGCGAAATTTTCTGGTGGGTGGCAGGGTGGGTGAGGTCTGTCTGGAGTTGTGGTGTTCTTATAGAGCTGTGGTCTGGGGGACTGGAGATGTGGGGATGCGGGTGGGTGGCTACCCGTTTAATTATAAGTGGTGGAAGGACTGGATATCCTGAATGAAGCTTCGCACCCGGAACTAGGTGTGGAGGCGGGGGAGTGCTCCCACTGAATTTGAAGTGGTCATACCGTAACAGTAGAAATGGAGAGTGGGGAATGATGTGAAGATGTCTAAGGAAATATGTTGTAACTTGCGTGAGATTAGCTCAGTGGTCATGACACCGGAATGGTGGGTTGGGGTGTGAAGAAGTAGACATTTATGCTGGCGGGCGTTCGCGCTTGGCGGGGGGTGCGCGTGTGGGGTATGTAGTGGATGGTCAAGCTGTTTACGTGGGGGGGGGGGTGCGGCAAAATTTTTGATGAGAGTCATGAGGAGCTATTTTCGACCGCTCTGTTCTTGTTTGGGCCGTAGGGTGGCTCTTAGTTGGTTTCGTGTCGGGGGGGGGGGGGGGGTGTGGTGTCGGGGGGGGGCCGTGTGGTGGGTGGCCGGTGGCTGGGGGAATTTGAATCGGGTCTATAAAGCAACACAAGGGAAGTACTTAGTGAAATAATTCACTTGTAGCGAAATAAGGATCTACCTGATATCGGGTGAGGAACTCGGGTGTTCGAACACGGGGGTGCGGACACGCGGTGGGGTCGGGGGGGGGGTATGGCCTCACTTGTTGTTTTAAGGTGTGTGGGGGGGTTCCAGTGGGGCAAGATCTAAGATCTAAATTTCGACCTCGTGGGGTTCGGGGAGGTGCCTTGTGCTTGGCGGGGCGTGGCGGGGGGTTTGTTCGTCTTGTTTGGGGGGGGGGGGATGGGGGGGGTAGGGGCGGGATGCTCGGCGCGGGTGTTGGATTACCCTGCGGCGTTCAGCGTTCAAGGGTAAACGAGGATGCTGAAAACTAATCTGGAAAAGAGTGAGGCGATTATAAATTGTCCAGGATACCGTGTTGTCTTTAATCAAAAGCGGGGAGGTTAAGATTCCCGATGGAAAAATTTTACAGGTCATTGGCGGCTTCTTACAAGTGTGTTTCTTGTAGTTGTCTGGTAAAAGTGGTAATTCAAAGTGGGACGGGCTTGTGGATGGCAACGGTCTGCTAACGCGCCCTCATTGGGGATTTGGGCAAAGGGGGGCAACTGGGTGGTTGGGGTTGTGAGGTGCGCATGTTATCAAAAACTCTTGGTGGGCTTGGGTTGTTGGTGGGGGGTTTGGTGTGC
Organism: Tanacetum coccineum; assembly: GCA_026074375.1. Lineage (NCBI taxonomy): Eukaryota > Viridiplantae > Streptophyta > Magnoliopsida > Asterales > Asteraceae > Tanacetum > Tanacetum coccineum. The sequence continues at coordinate 20,319 of BQNB010056531.1, read as the reverse complement.
TTCAAAAAAGCCTATCATGGGTGCGAGCGAGACAGCGAACGTGTCCCCGTGGGTGGCGTTGACAGCTCGCATGAGGTTAGAGCCAGGAATGTTGGATGGGAGGTGGGGTATCTCTCTTGGGTCCTTTAATGATACTAGGGTGTTGTGTAATGGTGTGGTGTTGGGGTTGCACTCTGGTGTGGGGGGGGGGGGTGCGCCGGGGGGGGGGTCTAATATAAAACGCCGAGGGCGGTTTTTGGGGTCTGGTCAGGGGGGTGCCGTGGGGGGGGGGGGCGGACGCGGCGCCCAGTGGTTAGCGTGATATGCGGCCGGTTACCACCGGCAACTGTTGTTCAGGGCCCCGCGTTAGGGCGGCTACGGGGGTGGACTAATAGTCAACGGGGGTGCGGCCGAAACCCCTAGCCAAACGAAGCCCCGGAACATGTATGCGGAACTTGAAAAATGGTCCTACATGTTTCTCTCGAGGTTGGTGGTGGGTCTTTTATCTCCTATCTATCCTACAGATCATCTGAGGAGTCGCAAGAGAGTTCGAATTTCATTTGGAGGGGGGAGGAATCCTCGAAAGGGAAAGTTTTTTTACCTCGAGGGGGGGTGGGTTAGTAGTCATTTTTTAAGGACGGGGGAGGAAACCAAGTGGGGTTTTTGAACGGAGAAAAGCTCTCATCTGTTTGTATTATGGTAGAGACTCACCGGAGAGAGTTTTACCATATCAAGGGGAGTTAAAAGTAGTGCTAAGGTTGTTATTAGGGAAGGGGTTGTTTGGTTTGGTTTGGGGTTAGTGGGTGATAAGGACGTGGCCAAGGGGTAAATAGGGCGGGCATGGTAACCACGGGGTTAAGAGGGAAGTTGGGGGGGGGGTGGAAGGTACCAACCAAACAAGGGGATTACGTGTGGTAGGGAACCGTATGTGCACGGGGGGGGTCCTTGGCTCGGTGGTGAGTATAGGGGCGTAACTGGTAGGAATGTACGCGAGAGACAATGAGGGGAGAGGTGGGTTTGTGGGGGGGGTGTGGTGGGTAGGGGAGGGTGTAGGTACGTGGGTTAGATAGTGGGAGGTTTTAATGCAGAATTTAACCTCTAGGAGGAGGAAAGGGACGGTTGGTCGCTGGCCGAGAAAGCAAACGCGACGGGGTTTGTGAAGTGAGGGTCAGGGTTCTGGGGGGTGGGGTGCTTATACGTATCAGTGATATGTGTTTGGTATAGCTAAACCAATGAGACCGAAAAAGAAAGTAATAACGGGCCTCACAGTGTTTTGGAGGTTGTAATGAATAAGAATTGTCATAACGACCAAGACCCCCCCTCTGGCGCATCCCCTTTGCCACTTGCAATGTGATGAACAACTAGGTCTAGTATGGTTGGTGGATTGGGTGTTTGGGCTCGTATTACACCCTTAGAACGCCCACACTGTCCGTCCACTCACACCAACACCCGCTACACATCCCACCATAACACAGGGGGGGAGTGGCCGACGGAGGAGAGGCTATTAACCAGTCAAGAGGCACCCAAGTAAACCCCGCGTTATCGCTCGAGCTCGAGTTCTTACCTGCTGATGCTCCTGAACCGCATGACAACGCAACCACTCCAACCCCCACCCCCCCGCTATTAAAGTCTCAGCACACTACCCGCCGCTCTAATTGTCGGAGTTCCGGAGAGATGAACACAAAGAGACACCCATCTTGTTGCGGCTCCCCGGCCAGAAACCCACAGCTTGGGGGGTTTTTTCACACAACCAACCCGCAGTCTCCGCTACACTTACCCACCCCTGTATGGTCCCATTGTGTTCCCCGTAAGGGTTGTGCGTAGGGGGGGGGTGTGAGGGTAGTGAGGGGAAAGGTGTTAAAACCCAAGGGAGTGGAGTCACGTGACTTATTTCTGAAGATATGGGCAGACCGTGACGCCTGGGGCAGGGGGTGGTTTGTTATGTGTAGAGGGGTGGGGGGGGGGTGTGGGGGTGGGGGGGGGGGGGGGTTGGGGTGGGGATGTGATGGGGTAGGGTTAGTGGTATTGGGGGGGGGGGTGGGGGTGGGGTGGTGTGGAGGGTGGGGATGTGGGTTGGTTGGGGGGTGGGGGGTTGTATTGTGGTTTTTTCTTGGGGGGGGGGCGGGGTGGGGGGGGGGTTGTGGTATGGGGGTTGTGGGGGGTGTGGGGTGAACCGAGAATTTCCGGACCTGCTTGGAGAGTGGGTACGCTCTATGCTCAAGCGGCTGGTCACTTAAGATTTAGGATGCTAGAACTTAAACCCGGGTGACCACCGGTGTGTACTCGCCACGCGTCTGGGTGTAGCATCTTACTATGGTTATTCGTGGTGGGTTAGAGGATACGCGGTTTTGACTCTCTTGGCCGCTGGGGTATGGGGGAATGATGACCATGCGGGATTGGAGGTGGTTTGGTGTAGGGGGGGGTGGGGTGGATGGGGGTGGAGGGTGGGGTGGGGTGGGGGAGGGGGTGGTGGGGGGGGGGGGTGGGGTGGGGGGTGGGAGGGGGGGTGTGGGGGGGGTGTGTTGTGGGGGAGAGTAGGTATTGGGTTGGGGTTTTGATTTGTTTATGGTAAGGGCTGCCCGCATAACCAAGCTCCGGCTAATCCCTCAAAACACAAGGTTAGTCACGGACAAAGACTTTCAAAACTACATCAAAGGTAGCCAATTATGTCAGTATATTATAATAAAAATATGCAAGAAACCAAAAACTAAAACATGGGCAAAACCCATACTGAGTCCAATTTAATGATTGGAGATTCTTAACCAACTACATGAATAACCAAAACCCTCACACCTACTACCCCCCATGACACTGAATACACCTAACCAAAACACCCCAACGCACCCCGCCCTCTAACTTCGGTACTTTTATCGGGCGCTTCTCCGGGGATTCTCTTTCTTCCTACGAAAGACAAAAGGAAGAAGGAATGAAATCGTTGCTAAACGACCCGAGAGATTGATAATCACCACCCACAAAAGTCACCTTACCCGAAAGTGAAGTTCTTTGATGGGGTGGGGCCATAAGTTCCACCTCACCACCACCGTGACGCCCTCCACCAACCTCCAAACCCCCACCCCCTCGGCGCCTTCTTTTCACCTCTTCTAAAGGTGGTAAGTGTTGGAAACAGAACGAACCCACGCGCCTAACGCACCCGAGGGGACAAAGGAACATGCGCAACCCAAGGCCACACACGCAACAGAAAAACAACCATCCGAAAAAAGAAACGAACAGACGCCGAAACAAACAAACAACCAACAACCCACAAAAAACAACAAACCCCCGCAAACAACCCGAACCACCACAAGAAAGAAACCAACACACAAAACTACAATTTAGGGGTGTGTACGGGAGGCTATCCAACCACCTCCAGAGGGTCCAAAACCTTGAACAAGTCAGAATCCCGAAGAGCCATAGTATTGGCGTTAAAAAGCAATACTTTGATAATAAGCAGTCTTTTTCTGGCTATTTGCTGTTGCTTGCTTGGCTAAGCTTTTCTCCAGTTATTTACCCAAAAAACTGAAAACCTGATATAAAAGAAAAAACCCAAACCCTAAAGACCCTATCAACACCACTAATAACCTACTCCCTACAATGCAGGAATACACCCACGTCCTCAAGCACTGTGAACCCATGCCATCCTGCATAAAAACCTCCCCCCCACCCCTCCCCCCACACCCCCCCCCCCCCCCGCCCAAGATCCCAAAGAGTATTAAACCCATAAACATCCACTACCCAAAAGAACCAAGAAAACTCCTCAACTATAAACTGTTCATCACACCACGAGCCCCAGGCCCCCCACTGACCTAACCGAATAAATTCATTGCCCAAAGACAAGACCTACACACAATGCCCACGATATGCAAACACACACACACCCAAAGAGAATAGAACGCTAACCTCAATAACCAAGATACAGCATAATTGAGACTTAAAAATCTCAACACAGGTAGAAATGATCACAAATGTGCACCTAAACACCCGCGCCACCACAACGTTATAACCCCTCACCTCACAAAACCCCTCAAAATTACCCCCGCACCCTCCCCATCCCATCCACACCCACCGCCCTTACCCACTACCTAGAACCCCCCCCCCGCCGACAAGAGAACCCACGTACCCCCGCCCCCTCCACCCCACGGTAGATTTTCTCATATGATTGAGGACCGTGTGATTTCTGTCTTTATTTCCCTTTCCTTCCATTTTACTCCCCCCCTTATCCACTCCATTTTATTCCTTCCTCTTTTCCCCCTTTTTCCTCGATTTTTCATTTTCTTTTTCCTTTTCCTCTCCCCCCCTTCATTTTTCCCCCTTTTCCTTTCTTGTTCCTTTTTTCTCCCGGGAGATGGATGTTAATGCTTAAAAGCCCTAGGGGATTTTTTTTGTTATTTTGGGCCCGAAAAAATTGGTGCCGATCTGCTCGGGTGCCAAAGCAAAATAAGAAAGAATGCATATATAAACCCTAATGATGAATGTGCCACTATTAATTTTTTCTTTCCCACCGGTCTTTCTTTTTCCCGTAAATGGAAAAAGGAGCTCATAAAAAAATAAGTCTATCTATCTAAATGCCGCACGACAAATCTCGTTCTTCCCTCCTCCCAAATCTCAATAACACTCTATCAATCGCACAAATCGCTCAAAATCCTCAATCGTAAATAACAAATCTCAAATCTATCTGATCCCACCCAGATTATATTACAAAGGAAGATACCCAAATGTACAAGAAAACTGTGCCGATCCGACAGGAGAGACATACGATTATTCTACTTCAATCCAAAACCTGGTCATCGCCGATGATGTTTTCCTCATCGTGGGGAAATTTTGTGAACATTTCATTCTCTTTTACATACACATATTCCTTCTCTTCTCTTATATTTCTCCCCTTCCCTTCCTTTTTTCCCCGGTCCTTTCCGGGCTCTTTCCTTTTTTTCCTTCCCGCCCCCCTCCTTTTATTTTTCCTCCTTTTTCTTTTTTCCCGCCCCTTCTTATCCCGGTCCGGGATCAATATCCCCCTCTTTCTTCCTCCTCTTTTTATTTTCCCGGCCTTCATTTCTCTTTTTCCTCCCTCCTTCCTGCCGGCCGACATTTCGTGTAGTCGTTGTGTTATATTGTTGAATATGACCGTCCATTGCTCTCTTGAGCGCTCGTCGGGTTTCCTATGATACAGACTCTCGCACTGGAGACCTTATCATATAGAGGCCCAGTAGGGATGAACACGTGGCTAGGCAATAGCTTTGTAAAGTGAAGTAAACTAAACTTACCCTATTCCCCCCAGGCCCCGTCCTTGATATACTCGGATATCAACGTGCTGCTCAATGTCATCTAAGTACATGTACCCCACCGACCCGAACCATACCCTTCTGCATAGTTCACCCACCGGGCCCCCAACACCACCCCACCTCCATCCACTGTAAGCCCCCTCGATTGCATAACTATCATAATCAATAGCGACTACATCCCCAGCCTGACCAAAACTAAACTATCCAAAGCGATATACCCCCCACCCCACCCCAAACACCCCCAATCACATCGATTCCCAATCCGCGCACTCCCCGCCCCCCCCCACCCTCCCCCCCACCCCGCCATACTGCGTTCCACACCCCCCCTTCCCCCCCCCAAAGGCCGAAACCCCGACCCCTCGCCCTACTCCAAAATATCCCCACCAAAAGGGCCCCCAAGCCCTTCCCCCTTAGACCCTACCAAAAAGAAACACCATAACCAACCCCACACACCACCCCCCCCCAACTAACCCAACTCCTACCCCCACCAGCACCCTCTCCCAACCCCAACACCAACCAACCTCTCATCACTCCCATATGAGGGAGGTGGTTTAGGAAGCTCCTTAATAACAAATATAAGAATCTTGACCTAACCAAAACACCAGTGAATGAAAATTGCTCGGCGGTTATCCCTAAAAAGTTTCCTGAAAAACTTGGAGACCCTGGTAGATTTCTTATACCGTATGATTTTCTAGAGATTGATGAATGCTTAGCCTTGGCCGATCTTGGTGCAAGCATCAACCTAATGCCTCTTTCCGTATGGAAAGAGCTAAATCTCCCGAATTTAACCAAAACCCGAATGATACTTGAACTTGCCGACCGAACAATTTCTACTCCTACCGACATTACTGAGGATGTTTTCATAAAAGTTGGAACATTTTTCTTTCTGGCCGACTTCATAGTCGTTGATTATATTGCCGATCCTCGGGTTCCTTTGATTCTCAGGAGGCCTTTCTTGAGGACGGCACGAGCTTTAATTGATGTTCACGGTGAACAAATGACCCTTCGACATGATGACCAATCCATAACATTCAAAGTTGGTGATACTAAGACATTCTCCTACCATACTATTGAATCGATTAACCGAGTCGATGTTATCGACGTAGCTTGTGAGGAGTTTGCATAAGAAGTACTTAGATTTTTGAAAATTTCCAAGAGTGGCAATCCCACCGCAACTTTGGAACCAATTCTCTGTACTTCTCCCGCCCCCCTCTCACTCCTTTTAAGGGAGGTGACTTCATTTTGGAAGAGATCGAAGCTTGTCTTACTAGAAAATCAATTACACCAGAAATTGATGATGCCGACTTCGATCCAAAAGAAGACCTTCTCACCCTTGAAAGATTGCTTAATTCTGACCCATCTTCCACCCTCCCTCCGGAAGAACAAAGATTTGAGGAACTTAAGACCATTGAACCTTCTAGTGATGAACTCCCCGAGATTGAGCTCAAAGACTTACCACATCATCTTGAGTACATATTTTTGGAGGGTACCGATAAATTACCCGTCATAATCGCTAAAGACTTAAAAGATGAGGACAAGACCGCTCTTCTTAAGGTTCTTAGATCACATAAGCGTGCCATAGCTTTGAAGATTTCGGATATTAAGGGAATATATCCGAAGTTTTATACTCATAAGATTTTGATGGAAGATAATGTTAAACCCATGGTCCAACATTAAAGACGGGTTAACCTAAAAATTCACGAGGTTATCAAGAAGGAAGTTATCAAACTCCTTGATGCCGGATTAATTTATCCCATCTTCGATAGCCCGTGGGTTAGCCCCATCCATTGTGTGCCAAAGAAAGGTGGTATAACCGTAATTGAAAATGATGATAATGAATTGATACCTACTCGATTAGTTACGGGATGGCGTGTATGCATTGACTACCGAAAGTTAAATGATGCCACCTGTAAAGATCATTTCCCATTACCTTTTATGGACCAAATGCTTGAGATACTCGCGGGAAACGAATACTATTGTTTTCTAGATGGTTTCTCGGGTTAATTTCAAATACCAATTGACCTGAAGGACCAAGAGAAGACCACCTTCACTTGCCCTTATGGAACTTTTGCCTACCAACACATGCCTTTCGGCTTATGTAATGCTCTAGGTACATTCCAAAGGTGCATGATGGTCATTTTTCACGACACGATCGAGGAAACAATGGAGGTCTTCATGGATGATTTCTCGGTCTTCGAGGGGGAGGGGGGGGAGGGGAGGGATGGGTGGATAAAGGGGATGGGGGGGGAATAAATTTATTTGTTGGGGGGGGGGTGTGGAATAGGGAAATTTGGGGGGTGGGGGAGGGGGGGGGGGGGGGAAGGGAATAGGGGTGAAGGGGGGGGGGGGGGGAGAGGAGGGGGAGGGGGAGGAAAGGAGATTTTAAGGGAGGCCATTTTCCATGACATGATCGAGGAAACTATGGAGGTCTTCATGGATGATTTTGCGGTCTTCGGGGATTCCTTCTCTTCATGCCTCTCCCATTTAGACAAAATGCTCAAAAGGTGCGAAGACACCAATCTTGTTCTAAATTAGGAGAAGTGCCATTTTATGGTCAAAGAGGGCATCGTCCTCGGCCATAAAATTTCTAAGTCCGGGATTGAGGTCGATAAAGCCAAAGTTGATGTAATAGCAAAACTACCTCATCCCACAACCGTCAAAGGAGTTAGAAGTTTTTTAGGACATGCCGGATTTTACCGTAGGTTTATTCAAGACTTCTCAAAAATCTCCCGACCAATGACCCACCTTCTAGAGAAAGAAACCCCATTTGTCTTTTCCAAGGAATGTGTAGAGGCATTTAATGCCCTTAAGAAGAAATTGACCGAAGCACCGATTTTAGTTGCCCCCGATTGGGACCTACCGTTTGAGATTATGTGTGATGCTAGTGACTTTGCGGTAGGTGCGGTCTTGGGGCAACGTAAGACCAAACATTTTCAACCGATACACTATGCAAGCAAGACTATGACCGACGCTCAAGCTCATTATACTACTACGGAAAAAGAGCTTTTAGCCGTAGTGTATGCTTTCGAGAAATTCCGGCCATATCTTGTCTTGTCGAAAACAATAGTGTATACGGACCACTCGGCTCTTAAGTATCTTCTCGCTAAACAAGATGCTAAACCGAGATTGCTTCGTTGGATTCTCCTACTCTAAGAATTTGATGTCATTATCCGTGATAAAAAAGGAGCGGAGAATCTAGCGGCCGACCACTTGTCTAGAATAGAAAACCCCCATCAAAGTGAGCTCGAGAAAAAGGAAATTACGGAAACATTTCCTCTCGAGACACTTGGTATGGTGACTTTTCGTGGTGATGCTAGTACCCCATGGTTTGCCGACTTTGCAAATTACCATGCGGGGAATTTTGTTGTGAAAGGGATGTCGTCCCAACAAAAGAAGAAATTTTTCAAAGACGTTAAGCATTATTTTTGGGACGACCCCTACTTGTTTAAAGTGTGTGCGGATCAAGTGATTCGGCGGTGTGTTTTTGGCCAAGAAGCCCATGATATCCTCATGGCTTGCCACGATGGTCCTACCGGTGGAAATCACGGTGCCAACTACACCGCTAAGAAAGTCTTTGATTCGGGATTTTATTGGCCGACTATTTACCGAGATGCCCATGACTTGGTCACACGGTGTGACGCTTGTCAACGTCAAGGAAAAATCTCACAAAGAGATGAAATGCCACAAAATGCAATCCAAGTTTGTGAGATCTTTGACGTGTGGGGCATCGATTTTATGGGACCATTCCCGTCTTCACGATGGAACAAGTATATACTCGTGGCCGTCGATTATTTGTCAAATTGGGTTGAAGCGAAAGCGCTCCCCACCAATGACGCCCGAGTTATTTGCAAATTTTAAAAATCTCTCTTCGCCCGATTTGGGACCCCTCGTGCTATCATTAGTGATAGCGGTACCCATTTTTGTAATTACCAGTTTGCAAAGGTCATGCTTAAATACGGAGTTACTCACCGTCTCTCCACCGCGTATCACCCACAAACAAGTGGGCAAGTTAAGGTTTCAAATCGTGGTTTGAAATGCATTCTTGAGAGGACCGTAGGCGAACACCGTGCTTCGTGGTCCGATAAGTTGGATGATGCCTTGTGGGCCTTCCGTACCGCATTTAAGACACCCATCGGGTGCACTCCTTACAAGTTGGTATACGGAAATGCATGTCATCTACCCATCGAGCTCAAGCATAAGGCCTATTGGGCCTTAAAGCATTGCAATTATGACCTTGTTACAGCGGGTGATCACCGAAAAGTTCAAATAAATGAATTAAATGAACTTCATGATCAAGCCTATAAGAACTCTTTGATCTACAAAGAGAATACAAAGAGGATCCATGACTCCAAGATCAAGAACCGCGTTTTTAACGTTGGTGATCGAGTCCTCCTCTTTAATTCTAGATTAAAGATTTTCTCGGGCAAGCGTAAGACCCGCTGGACTGGACCATTCACCGTTACCCAAGTATTTCCATATGGCACCGTCGTGTTACCTCAAACTGACGGGCCAAACTTCAAGGTGAATGGTCATCGACTTAAACACTACTTTGGAGGGGACATACCACCGATGGTTGTCCCGGATCTCCAAACCTTCACCATGGACAACTAAATTCGGGCACGGGTCAAGCTTAGTGACCTTAAACAAGCGCTTCGTGGGTGGCAACCCATGCTTATCCTAATATAATTATAATAGTAGTAATGAATAAGTGTGTTGTGAGGAGGTTCGCCTCTTCCTTTCTCGTGTGCTTTGTGTTTTGTTGTATGTCCAGGATTGCCCTTGATTATGAAGCCTCTCGTGATCGTGGTTTTGTCCTTCGTTCACTAGCGCTTCAACATCCTTAGCTTTATTATGGGAATCCAATATCCAATCTTATTGACTAACGTTTATCTTTGTGCACACTTAATAAACGGCTTTAGATTTACGTAAGAGTCCCTTCTTAAAACATTGATGACAATGTTCAATTCTAGTATGGGGGATCTATCGATTTGATTGTGCCTGCAGCCGTTGATTTCACGTAATCCCGTTTTTACCACCAAAATACCAAAAAAATGAAAATTTTTAAAAATTTTCAAAAATAAAATAAGTATTTTGTCACAATTTTGACTCTCCTGCTGGGTAGAATAAGAATAAATTTTGACTCGATCGAGCATGTTGAGCTCTAGCTTGTCCCTTAACTTTTAGACTAAGCATTCGCGGATCTTTTTATTAAAGATTTTAAATTTGCGAAGAACGAGAAATGATAGAGTTAATTATGAGTTAGATGCTAAACAAGGATTAGTTGGAAATCTTAAGAGCTCATAAGTGTAGTTTGTGGCTTTTCTCTCCCATAAGCTTCTAACCGGACTAATAATACGTGCTCTCTTCGAAAATTAAACTTATATCAACTAAATCAACAATTTTTGATATTGAAACTTTATTAATGTAGTCGATAACATTAATTTATTTAGTCTTAGTTCAAATTTATACTTGAATTTTCTAAAATGAAGTTTTCTCTATATAGTGGTTTTATAAAACTTAAAGTTAAATGTCAAATTGAAAAAAATGAAAAATGAGGTAATAATAATAAAAACTGTGGGCTAATAAAAGTTTACTGCATCTTGCCGGCTCACAACCGATGTTGCAGTCTTCTAAATAAGGCACATAGTAATTATCCGAGACTGATAAAAGTTTGCTGCATCTTGCCGGCTCACAACCGATGTTGCAGCCTTCTAAAAGGTCGAGGATTTCCTTAGTTTAAGGGATGAATAATTATATTAAGTGTAATATATGTGTGATTTAATAAACATAGGGAAAATCTCTTTTTCTTAAATTTAACTATGCTTTTGAACTAAGACTAGTACATTTTAAGTTGTGATTTTATGTATATACGGGAAATCCAAGGGTTTTGAAACCGAAGGTCCGTGAGTCCCGATACTAGTCTCTGTGGGGTGTCAAAAGCCTGGTTACTTAGCCACAAGGTTGGGATGTGCCGAGACGAAAGTCGCTACATGGGATGATCTCGCCTTCAAACTCGTTACTTTTGGGTGGAACGTGAAGCATAGAAATTTTGCAAAACGTTTAATCTATGGTTGAAATTCAAAATAAGCACATTCACCTAAGATATAATAATTGTCGGGAGCGAAAAGTTTCACATGGTACAAATATGAGTAGTGTTAGCATCTTAAACTTGTATTTAACGGTGATTTCGTTTTTGAGCTTGGTTTGAGACGAGTGAAAAGTCAGGGACGATGAATTTATCTTTTTGAGCATTTTAGGATTAAAGTGCTTCTTGTTCTGTGACCCTAAAAGTTATAAGAATAACGAAAGTCCAAACATGTTAGTTAGTTGCTTGAAATGAAAAGTACAAAAAAATGAGAAAAAGGGAAAAATACAAAAATATGTGTGGGAATAAGTGTGAATATTTAAAAATGGTCAAAACGGGGCTTTTCAAAGCTATTGATTCTTTAGTTCCCCTCGATGAACACTTAGCTACTTTTCGAGGCAATTAGTTGAGGGGGATTGAGATTCTTGGTTTTCTAAAGTGTTTACTTATGGCATTGCGTGAGGATACGGCAATAGTTTAGTATGGGGGATTTTGGTATGTGCTTAATTACACATACCTTTTGCCTATAAAAACTTGCCTAAAATGACCAAAATATACAAAAAATACATTATATTTGTGTGTTTTGCTATTTATGATTGTGCAAGTAATGGATATTCACTAAAGGACAAAAATCAAGTCAAACCGAACAAAACCGAGCGCGAGAATAAAAAGAGCGTGAAAAGTCAAAGTCAACCAGTCAAAATCAAGGTCAAAGTCAAAGGCAAAAAGTCAACCCAAAAAGTCAAAGCCGAAGCCGAAACCAAAGAGATACTTAATGGGTCAACCTGTACCCATCTAATGGGCCGGGTCAGCCCATTTAGAGTATATAAAGACCACTTTATAAGTTTAAAGGGCCTGATTGGTCTAAACTATACCTTAAAATATATATAATATATAATAAAATATAAAATATATATAGTAAGAATAGTCTAAAAGCAGAATCAATAATACC
>BQNB010056530.1:4760-35429 GCA_026074375.1 Tanacetum coccineum | reverse complement strand
TCTTGTGAAGTGCAGGCATAGATATGTTGTATCTTCCTTGATGGATACAACATATAGGATGTCAGAGTGATTAATCTTCAATGTCTTCGTTTAAGCTCCAGAATGGGTACGTTTTTGCTAATATTCACCAAGTACTCCAAAATTCCTACAATTCTCAAATACAAATGATTAATTAACAATTTTTCCAATAATTATACAAATTGGGTTATTGAAGTCATTAGGTACTAGGTTCTGTAAACCTAACTTTCTTGTTTTTTTTTATTGGTGTAACTGCAATCAGCTTCTCACTTTATTTGTTTGAACTAGGGCATGTAGCACTAAGATAAACAAGTAACTCCTGAATTCGCGTAGCAAACTTACATGCAGAGCCTAAGTCACTATCTAAAGGCCTTAATTCGCTAGCATGCTCAAGTATTTCATGAAGTGTGTTAGCATTTTCTTGTTTGTTTAAGATAGTCTACATGCGCTTCCCTATTTTTCAACAGTTTAGGAGAAACAAGTTCTAAATCTAACTTATACATCCCTAGGGCAATTACTTTGGATGTATTCTTAGATTTAGCACCCTTAAACATACTTTTGCCTTTTAAAGTAGCAATGTGGTCCTTCAATTTGCTGATTGAGTTGTCTTTCGCTTTTAACTGAGCTTAATTCATTTATTTTAAAAAATGCCTGAAATTCATGAGTATCCTGATTGTTACGTGGTTGGTTGTTTTGAAAACTTTCTTTGTATTGTTGCATTTTGATTTCAAGAAAAATACATCGGTTTTCCAGTCTTGCACATCTTTTAGAATGTTCATTATAAACAACCTTGTCAACCATGTCATTCATTTTTGAAAGCTATGTCTTAAGTTCTAGACACTCATTATATTCATCCACATAACTCTGTTCCATTTTTTGATAATCAGCAATAGTAGCAAGAGTATTCACAATAGTATGGACCATATCTTGAGATATATTAAGCTCTAATAAACGATCATTCTCTATTAAAAATTCTCTCTTTCATCTCAAAAGTTTTCCTTTATACATAACATTTGGCAACCTTGGTCTCCCTTTGGTTGAAAACTTCTTTCATGTCAGTTATTTCTTTTATAAAACTTTTATCAAACGTTTGTAAATATTCTTTTAAAGTGGTTAACAAAAAGGTTTTAACATTCTTTGTCAAAAAGCATATCGAATGGATTCAAACCCCAAGAGACCCGTAATCGACTCCATTTACTTTAACACTAATGTACGGACAGTTACCACATTATCAAAATCATTCACATGACTTCTCATTTTATTAAAACTATATTTAACTAAACTAATGGTAGGAAGTTCATGAGGAATTTACTTTAGAATTGGTTTAGGTTGAACCGGTGTTATTTCAGAAAAGGGTTTTGAAATAGTAACTCATAATGCTTGTTCTGCAAAAGATGCTTTTGAGGTACAAATGCATAATGGAATGTTTCAGACAATTTTAATTCAACGCCAACATAGCTCAATGGGTCGAATATTAAACCTTCCTTTTCTTTCTTTTAAACATTGGATCATTTGTTAGCACGCATCTTTAATCTACTCTCTTTAGCTAATTCTAGTGTTTCCTTAGTATCAATGACAGACAATGCATCATGTTGCTTAACAATTATAAGACTACAATACAATGCAAGTACTTTTCTTTGAGCTTGAGTCAGATATATAGGATTTTGATAACTAAGTGCTGTTTTGTGACATTCAACGTAAAAAAACTTAAGGTTTTGTTAACATATGCATCGTTTGCGTTGATTGACCCATTTTGTAAATCACATTATCTAAAGCCTTGTTTTTCTTTTCTAAATCAATGATTTCATCTAGATATTTACCTTCTTTTGCTTTAGCTTTGGTTTTCAAAACATCAACCATTGTTGACAAAGTCTTATGACTTTCAACGGTTGCATTAAGTTGCAATTTTAATGAGTAAACTTGATTTTCAAAATCTGCAACCTTTGTATTTTTGTCAACAATGACCTTTAACAATTGACTATTATTATACTTTTCTCTATCATTTAAATCAAATTTATGTCCTGTCTTTCTTTAAAAATTTTGATTTCTTCTTTATATCTTTCAAGCTCAGCAGCTAATGACTCATTTATGATTTTATTTTCTTTATCCACCTCATTACATTTAGCAACTTGATTAGTCATCTCTTCAATCACAGAAATTATCATTGCATCTTGTTATGCAAAAGAGGAGGTATCTTGAACAACCGTATTTTTAGTTTCTTTTAGATATTGTTCATATGAAATCATGTTACTATCACTTGTTATGTCAATATCTGTATCATTATTAAAAATTGGTTGTTTAGAATACTACATCTCTTGCACATTTTGATCAATCACATGATTATCAAGATAATGTCATGAATTGGTACCTCTAAGAGAATTTCTGAATAATACGAGGAAAGTTTAGCCATAAGAACAGCACATACAGATGGAGCCTCATCACAGTCAGAATTAAATGCATCAAGGTCGTCAGTTTAAAAAGTTGATGGAGTGGGAATTGTTGGAAATGGTTATCTAATAACCCTAATATTACATATAATATTCTACGAGCTACGCAGCGGAATTAAACACATATAGCAACTATAATTAACATAAAACATAAATGGAAAACGTACCTCTAGCAACCAAGCTAGTGAAGAAACGAGAGCTTCTTGAGAATACGCATGTGTATTAACCCATGTGAAACTGAAACCTTTGAGTTACTAAAATAAAAAACATCTGCGTGTATCCACACTACACGTTAACCAATATCACCTAAATGCTAGTTCCATGAACCAACGCTTAAGAATACTATATGTAGTCGAACTCAAACTCCTTTCCTATATGGGAGTTTGTTTCGTTGACCACCAAAGAGAAGAGAGAAGAAGGGATGATCATAATGACCCAGGAGATCCTCTATTTATACAAGATATAGAACCTTCAAGTTTACCTATCCCACCGACGTGGGATAATATGGTTTTCTCCTCTCTTCTTTTAGCCTAGGCCGGTCAAACCAACACCAAACATACCCTTGGTGTTGACGTTTTGACTTTACTAATATTTATGTTTAATTACATCTAATTACACATTAATTAAAAAGCCTTATAGGTTAATTATTCATAAACGAAACTAATTAACGATCGTTTGTTTTCTATCGTTGAAATATTAATTTATTTAATAAATAGAAAAAAATTACATGTTCGTCCTTTGGTTTATACCAAACATCAGTTTCGTCCCTATTTCATTTTTAATTTCACTTGGCGTCCCTAATTTTGAAAAACTTGTAACCTGGACAATCCCCTATTTTGGATGGTCGTTAACTTTTTTCGTTAAGTCTGATAATTACAGAGGTAGTTTCGTCTTTTCTAATCCATTCATTTAATGACTCACCTATTTCAAAAATAAACTCACTAACTTAATCACTTACTTGTTTTTATCAGTTTAAAATTAAATCGTTATACCTTTCTTTCAAATTCCCATGAGTTAAAACAAAACACTAGCACCTTTTTATCACAAATCACACCACACACAACTACACACCTTTATATCCCTTTTTATATTATTTCCTCAGCCACAAATTGTTATGCCTTTCTTTTAAGATTAGATCTTAAAAAAAAGACAAATGCAACATCATGTAAAGATCTTGATTAAATGATTCGACTAAAGATCCTGGTTTAAAAATATCAAGTAATCCTTTGTTTATGTTTATTATTTCGTTGAGATCTTGGTTCAACGATGGGTTTACAAATCTCAGGTATGGCCATAAACCAAGATATTGGTTCAATGATGGGTTTATTTTGTTGAGATCTTGAAAATTTTGTTGAGAAATCTTGACAACCTGAGATCTTTTTTTGTATCTACTCTCTATATATTTCGTGTACGATATATATGTGGAGTTGGAATTAGTTTATGGTTTGCTGTTGTTTATGACGGATTTTGGGACAGTTGATTTTGTTGTGAATTTTGTTGAGTTGTTATTGTTGGCTGTTGTTTAATGAGGTGGGTGTATTTGTTTTTGTGTAGCTTTGACTGAAAAAGAGAAATGATATAACAATTTTGTTTTTGTGTAGCTTTGTTGTGCATATTTGTTTTTTGAATTGGTTTACCTGAGATGTTTAAACCAACGAACTAACATATCGATGATATGGGTTTTGTTTTGGATTTTTAAAGATCTGTTAACAAACCAAGAAACCCAAGATCTGTTAGCGATGGTGTTCGTGGTTGATTCGTCAACCACGATGGTGGTTCGGTAATGATGGTGGTGATTCGTGAGCGACGGTGGTGGTTCGAGTAAGATGGGGTTTTTTTGGTGATTTGTTGTTAAAAGGGGTCGGTGGTCTGTTGTTAAAAGGGGTTGGTGGTCTATTGTTAGGCGGGGGCTGGTGGTGGCCAATGGCGGTTGAGGTTGAGGTTGTGGGTGAAGATGATGATATTGGATGTTGATGGGGTTTTAGATTTGTGTGCTTTTATAAAGTTGAAACAAGTGTAGATGATTATTGCTAGATCTGAAAGTGTTTGGGGTTTTGTATTTATGGTTTTTGTGTGTGTTTGTAAAAGTGGATTTTAGTGTGTGTGTATAAACATTGTGGATTTGACTGCATGTATGAACAAAAGAGATGAAGATGAGTATTTATTTTTGTATAATGTTATATTATAATTATGAAAAAGACCAAATTGCCCTCACGAATATCAGACTTAACGAAAAAAGTTAACGATCATTCAAAATGGGGACGGTCAGGGTTACAAGTTTTAAAATTAGGGACGCCTAGTGTAATTAAAATGAAATAGGGACGAAACTTGATGTTTGGTATAAACTATAGGGACGAAAACACTAATATTATTATATGCATTAATCGAGTATTAATACATATATAATAAACATACACTTATATTATTATATATACGAGGCGTGCCGAACCCGTGCGTTGCACCGGGCTTGGTCTTTTGGAAAAATCTGATTGTTACTTATGTCGTCTTTGTTTGTAGAA
Organism: Tanacetum coccineum; assembly: GCA_026074375.1. Taxonomy (NCBI): domain Eukaryota; kingdom Viridiplantae; phylum Streptophyta; class Magnoliopsida; order Asterales; family Asteraceae; genus Tanacetum; species Tanacetum coccineum. The sequence continues at coordinate 30,445 of BQNB010056530.1, read as the reverse complement.
ACCTTCTTGCAATACATGAAACCCTCTTGTCTAATTATTTTCTTTTGTTGTTCAATGTACAATAAACCCGTGTAATGCACATATTTTGTATAATTATTTTCTACGTAATGTTTAGCGTAAAAGCTTAAAATATAAACTAAATGATATATTTTAATAAAAACGTGCATCGTTAATTCTTAGCAAAATAGTTAAAAATGAGGCGAGTAAAACTCAATTCTAACATGACCGTGTAGAGTTAAACCCAAGATTGGCTTAATCAATTTGCGAACCGTTATAGTTTGATCTCCACAAATAATTGATAAATGTAAACTCAAGCATCCACAAATGAAATCCAAACTCATACAACTCTATAAAATATGCAACTATCACACTTAAATTCACCAACTTGTCAACACGACATTGTTTTAGAAATTAAAATACTCTTAAAGTCATCTTCATACTAATAGAAACGCCTTTGAGAGAAGTTAACCAAACAGTAAAATCATTCCCGCATGCAACATCTCTTACATCCGTTATAAGACATTGTACCGGAGATAACTCAACTTCTGCATAAGCAAAATAAGTAAACAATTGTTAGCACAAAGAAACAGTTGATGCCAAAATTAAGTAATCAATCTACTTTTTTTTTTTTTTTATTTCTTTTTTTTTTTTTTATTTATTTTTTTTCCTTTTTTGTTTTATTTAAGAATCATCTTTACAATTGTTAGAATGTCACTCACCATTTTTATTATGCCGTACCAAGCTGTCCCATTGCTTGTTCCAACCAAAAGAAAAAGAGCAGCCATCTTCGATTTGCACAACAGTATGGCCTCCGCTTCCTGCTTTAACTACTTTATATATGTGAAGACAACAACCAATATTAGCATGGACTCATGGACATCCATATGACTAAGCCTACTAAAATTAAGTTGTAACTTTTGTGTTTGTGCATGTGGATTTGACCGGTTTTTATAGGCATTGGATTAGGTTAAATCATTAATTTTTTGGCAATCTTTTCATCTTCCTCTCAATTCATAACCGAATATGTATATTGAAGTCATTAAAATTTCATAAGCAAAAACATTAAACAATGCTAAATTTCATTAATAATATGACTTTTGTAATTCGGGTTTAAGCCGTAGAATACCAATGAACTTTTCAAAATTTATTGATTTGGTACAGATTGTCCGATGGTACTAATACACAACGAACTTTCATAAAGTTGTTCTTCATTTGCAATTTTTGATGACGTTGTCATCGATTATTGATGTGCTACGTGTTAGCCTATCACGTATGACACGTCATCAAAATGTGCAAATGAGAACACTTTATGAAAGTTCGTTGGTATTGTACAGCTTTTCAAAGTCTCGTACATAATCAATAAATTTGAAAGTTCGTTGGTATTCTACGGCTTTTTTAAACCCTTGTATGTAAATTCCCTTTAAATTACTCTTAATTAAGTTTTTAAATTCATTAAGACTCTTATTAATTTAGTGTACTCAATCTTCTTTTATCTATTTATATTTATTTATATATATTATATATTATTATATATATTTTATATATATATATATTATATATATAATATATATATATATATATATATATATACAATAGAGTGATATCTAAGTGTATACGTATGTGACCCCGTAGGCTCACGTATTTCCAGCTGTAAAATATCCGTATGACTTGAGCACAAACAAGCTCCCACTTGCGAATGTCATGGTCATAGAATATAAACATCTAACATTAACATATGTCCAGCAACATCATCAATGCTCCCAGAAATACCTGAGTATGGTTTCAGTAAACATCTCATCCATTTATGGTTCAAGTTAGTCATATCCTTTTGTTTCAGATACAATGTTAAATATGGATATAGATCAAAAGTCATTCCATAGTTTAACAATTTTGTTTCTCCCATCTGTATTGATCAAGATTATCAAATGTAAAAAGAATCATCTTAACTACACTTTGGGTGTGGCCATACGAACATCTGATCAATCTAACGAGGGCCCCAGTAAGTATCTAACTCCCAAACACGTGGAGGAACAAATTATGTTTGACAAGTGTCCGTCATGTATTTTAAAACATTTCTGAAAATAGTCCTTATAACTACCTTTTGACAGTATAGCGGTAGACTAGAATTAGTAAATGCTATCCATACATGCAAAACCTGCTTGCATCTCAAGTCTAAGGATAAACATAACTTTCACCATGTGTGTAATGCACCCAATGACGTCAATCCATAAAGTGATTAACACAGGTGGGGTATCCAATATTCAACCTCATTGAATAACATGTGGAGTTGACAGAATCATCTTTACATATTCTCTAAAATACAACCAAACACTCACATTTGTCTTATCTTAACAATATTCCCATATTGTTAACTGACAATGGACATAGTTTAGAACAAATAAATTTATTCAAGGATTTAAACATGCAAATATATAACACAGTAGTATAAATGAAAACGATCATACCACGTATGTCAATTCATTATTTAATACAATTGCTTACAGTTCCTTATCCAAATACCAAATAAGATCAATGCATGACAATCCTAGTTAGATATCTTATCTACAACAATCATAATTAGTGATAAGGCATAGGTTCCATGAACAAATCAACTAGGTCATGATCTTGTGGGACTTTGAGAATACTTATTTTAAAAAATTTCACAAATAGTGAAGTTCTTTGAATAATATGATGATTGTTATTTTGTAAGTGTGCACTCACTTATAAGTATTACTTAATACTTATATGAGTCTAGTCACATTACTTTCCATAAGATGCATGACATATGCCAAATGTAACATTTCGTATTTTCAGGTCATTTACGACGTCATCTATTTTAATAATTATTTTTTTTCCTACGCGTTTACTTTTAATTCTCATTATATAGTTAAATCGCGTGAACTAAAAATCAACAACCAACGTAAACGGACACCAAACGAATTGAAGTTTTCATCAAGTAAGCAATATATTATTTTTACGAAAGTAATAATCAACTTTTTTATATTTTATTTTTATTGGTTGCGTAAAGTGATTACGTTTAGCATAATATACGTTGAGGCAATACTAGGAACACCAAAACTTTTTAGCTTAACAATACCCACTTTTATACTCAATACATAAAAGTTACAAAAATATATCATGTATATCTTATTATGGCCGGATATGATTCATATTATACAAAGAAATATCAAAAATTTGACAAGTTGGTCTTTGTACAACATCTAACTCATTAAAACCTATCTTTCTTTGTTCCTTTGACCAAAACCAAGACCCTTAAGACCCTCATTGTTTTCTTGACTAATATTGCATACTTTTTGACCACTCTAACTTTACAGTGCATTGTTTACAACATAGATAACACGCATACACACTTCACACTTAGCAAAAATCAATAAAAATTTCCCTCTCTTGGTCTTTTAGCTACGCATCAAACCCCTCCCAACCAAATCCATACAAAATTTTATACTACCTATTTACACATATATACACATCATTCTAAGATATTTAAGATGTTTATAAGCATTGGATAGCCATTTACAAGTAATTGTCAAGAAAGGTAAAGCTAGTGTTTTAGTTGGAAATCTAGTGGTTTCCTATTGTTGATAGCTTGGTTTTTAAGTCTATGCAAGGGTTTAGATTTGTATTGAGCATCATCAATCATTCTTCATTAAGCGTTACCTAAAAACCCTTTATCTTTTATTTTCAATGATTTTATGTGTATATAGTTTTTTTTATAGCAAGTATCCTCCCTTTTAGGATTTTGTAACAAGTTAAAGGGAATTCTTAATGGTGATTCTGATTTTTAAACTTTTTCATATGGAACTTGTGATCTTGGTATATATAATATATATGACATAAGTATTATTATGAGTTTATAAAAGAATTGTGGTAATCTACTGCTATTCTTATTAAAGAAGCTTTTTCTATGTATGAAGTGAGAGATCTGCTATATAAGTATTGCCCTTCTGATGATGATTGGGAAAAAATTGAACGCATTTGCGAAACTTTACAAGCTTTTGGTTCTTGCACCAACATCATATCAGGAAGCGATTATCCAACATCGAATCTATATTTTGGAGAGGTCCAGTACATCAAGCAGGTGTTAGATAGGCAGTTTAATGATTACCGTGAATGGCTAACTAAAATGGTAAAAACTATGATAGAAAAGTTTGATAAATATTGGGGAGAATCCAATATGCTAATGTGTATTGCTTGCATACTAGATCCAAGGTGTAAGTTTACTATGCTTAATTTGTACTTTAAGGATATATATACTGGGGAGGAGATAGACCAGAAAAACAAAATTTTGAATGAGCTTTTAAAAAGATTCATACTGAGTATGCTACCTTGTTGCGCCCTAGACCGGGTAACTCAACGAGTGTGTCAAGCTCATGTGGTCAAAGTCAAAGAGGTAAAAACGAACAGGCTGGTCCAGGTAAAGGATTTTCATATTATTACTCTCGTTTGAAAGAAGCTGATGATTTTTATTTAGAAAGATCAGATTTGGAAGTTTATCTAGAAGAGGGTATTTATCTGTGCAAAGATAATTCAGCTATCTCTTTTGACATCTTGGAGTGGTGGAAATCTCACGAGACAAAGTTTCCAATATTATCGAAAATGGCAGCTCATATTCTAGCTATCCTAGTCACCACTGTGGCATCAGAAGCAACATTTAGCGCAGGTGGTCGTGTAATCGATACATACCGTGCCTCTTTAAAACCAGAAACGGTACAAGCATTGATATGTGGAGGAGATTGGGTTCGGAAACTACATGGCGTCAAAAAGAAAAACAAGGTTTATATTTTAATATTTCAAGATTTACTTTTTAATGATATAAGTTATAATGTCACTAACTTATTTACTGTATTTCATATTTCAGAAAGAGAAAAAACCGCAAGAAATATTTTTGGTCGATGTCCCTGATATATGAACCTCAAATTTGGTTAGTTTATATTAAGCTCACTTGATATATGAACCTCAAAATATTTTTGGTCGATGTCCCTGATATATGAACCTCACTTGATAAATTTTCTGAAGTGTTTTTATATTAAGCTTTTTTCTTAACACAGAATGAATGTCTGTTGTCGCAATTTCTCATGGATATGGAATGCAATTGAACGAGTCCTTCGTTTATGTGCTGCAACTGGTTTTTGGATGACTTGAAGCTTGTGTGCAACTGGTTATTTGATAACTTGTTTTGCTACATAACTTGTCTGTTATTGAAAAATGTTGCTTTGACTTTGTAATGTTTCTTTTGCTTAATACTTATCAGAAGGCTTTCTTTTGCATGTCAAAAGATTTGGGTTGTTTTGTTGTTATTTGATAGAGTAATTGTTAGCCTCTGGGTCAATATTTATCTATGCCAGTAACATTGAAATTATGGTTAAAATCTTCATATTTCATCTCATGAGAAGTAACTTCAAACTTCTAAACGAGCTCATTCGAGCCCAAACGCGAGCTAATAAACGAGCTTATCGGTCTCGAGCTCATAAACGAGCAACATAGACTTCAAAATTATAAAGAAAAAAATTGATGTAAATTGATATACGAGTATCGAGCTCGAGCTCGAACAAATTACATATTGTCGATCCCGAGTTCGAGCATGGTTATAAAAATATTTACGAGCTCGAGTCGAGCTCGAGCAAACTGAAAAAATAGCGAGCCATGCTCGATTAATCAAAAACTCGACTCGGCTCGGATCGTCAACACCCCTAGTCTTGAGTAGTTATGTGTAGCATCTTGGCATCAACAACATGTTTTGGTTCCGCCCGATTTTGTTTGTTCTGCATTTGGTTCCGCTTGGTTTTGCATAATTATGTCTGGTTACACGTCTGCTTTATAGATTGCAGATGTGTTTGGTTGCTTGGTTGCACTTCTGCTTTACAAATTGCAGATGTGTTTCATTCCGCTTGGTTCGCATTATTTTGCCTGGTTACATGTATGCTTTACAAATTGCAGATGTGTTTGGTTGCCTGGTTACACGTCTGCTTTACAGATTGCAGATGTGTTTGTTCTAGTTCTACTCCTATTTGTATGCACCTGTTTAGATTTCTTCGGATTGAGACTTCGTCTAGCACCGAGTCTGCACTCTGAAACGCTCCGCTTTGTGTTTATTTTTCAGTTTTTGTTTATTTTATGTTTGGCAAACTTCTAATGTTCACCGCTGCGGCATTGTGAGTTTGAGGGGAGATGTTAGCTAATAAGGCCTATAGGCACGACCCACTTGTTTATGCCCTTTTAATAGTTAGGGTTTTGTCTGTGTTTTGTCTTATAAATACTCTAGTATTCTCTTTGAATCAACTCAATAATATTTTGCATTGTATCTTTAGTTTCTATAAAAACAACCCAAAAGTATTGCTCTGCGAGATAGAGAAATAGTTCTACAAAGAGGATTGGATCATAGCAAAAATATCCTCATGAAAAGTGGGACATATCATTCGAGCTTCAATCAATGATATTTCATATTGTACTCAGACTTAATTCACCACATATGTATCAAAAATATTATTTCAAAGTTGCATGTTTCATTTCCTAAATTTCTTACAAGAAACTTTATTTCAATCTAAGGGATAAAATCTTACTTAGATAAATAAATTGTTTCTAATATGTTCAACAACATAATTGATTTTAAAAAAGTAAAAACAAATTTACTTTCACTAGCTTTCTGATGTACTCATGAGCTATCTTATTTATAATTAAAAATCAAATCCAACAAGTGATTTATTTAACAATTAAACTTCAGATTATGCTCATTAGATCGTGCTTTTAAAATCCTATAACTTGGATACTAAGCATTTTTGTATACTCGTAAAGATTATATAGGATTCATAAAACCTTATTTGATTACATATCGTCCTCGCAAGGTAATCAATCAAAAAGAGTTCTTGAAATCCAATTTGTCATATTTTTTTAAAAGAAAAGAAGCATGACAATCAAATCATCTTTATATATTTAAAGTTCATAAACGAGGAAGTTTTAATCATAGTCAATTACTTGATTACGAGTAAACACTTATGTCATTTGATATGCAATAAATATCTATACAAAATATTTTCCTTATGAGTCTTCTCTACAGGGAACTCATTCAAACCTCATCATTAAATCGATAGGTTAAAGATAAAACAAATTCCAAGAATATGATTATCTCCTTATTAGACAACATCTTTTCATTCATAGTCTTTGAGTCATTCATTAGATCCAAGATCTAACAATGCATCTCTTAAAGTTAGCAGGTTCTCCATGATCCTCTAACTCATAATCCTCGGTATCCTTGCGGATCTATAAATGTGAGTAATATCATTCTAAGGTTTAACATTTTCATGTTTAGCGTAAGTATTATGACATTCGCTAGTGCGGTTTAGAAGGTATTTGTATCTTCTTCTTGAATTAATTCAAGACCTACAAAACTCCCACTTGCTTTTAGCAAAGTGAGACTCCCACTCACTTCTTGTATATTTAAGCATATTCTTAAATATCTCAGCATGACGAGCAACATAAACTTTGTTCTCGTGTGGGTTGTAGCAATGGTATCTCATCGTTTCCTTTGGGTATCCACTAAAATACATTTAATAGTTCTAGGCATTTGTCAATAATAATCTTCAACAGATTTTTACCAAATTTAGAACTCCAATCAAGACACAATGAGTTTCATCTCATTTTATTTACTAAGAAATAATTCTAATTAACCTCTAGGTTAGAGTCTAATTGGGTATGTCCACGACATATTCAAATATCTAACCTTGATTTCTTTAGGAGTTAAATAAGTTAAGGTCATCGTGAATCAAAACAATATCAATATAGTTTGATAACCCTTGTTGGACATACCATAAAATTATGGTATTCCAATAAGATTGATCTTATACTTTATGGCTTTTTCTATTATACCAACTTAAATTAAAATGTAATGGTATCAATAGTATTACTAAGTCGATTGCATCCTCTTATAAGTCTTTGATTAAGTCAACGACTTAATGTGTATGTACTAACAAGTAGACATAAACATCAAATACATTACTATTTGTTATAAGTCTTTAACCAAGTCAATGACTTCATGTACATGTCTTAACAAAAGGACATAACAAGTTAACCTTTTACTTTATGTTATAAGTATTTTAACAAGTAAATGACTTAATGTATATGTCTTTGACATGAAGACATAACAATTATTAAACTAAAGTAAATCAATAGTAATTTCAAGTTAATTTTAAACTCCATGTTTATGATTTCCAAGAAAACATAATCATGTAGCTTACCTTTTTATCTTGACATATTCTTTTAATAGGGCTACATACATTAAATATGTAGGAGTCCTAATAGAGTAATAGTTTTCTTACTTTGCAGTTAAGAGAAACCATTAGTCATATTGTTCTAAGTTGTTCCTTGCACACAATAAAGATTTCTCTCACTTGTGCATGGTACAACTTCTTTTCATAAAACAACACCACACTAGTTAGTTTGTTTGTATCGACAATATGGCAGTGTCAAGCTCATAGCTAGTGTATATTAATAAGGAATCGTCCATAATTATCAATGATAACATTAAACGGAAGCGACATCTCAAAGGCAACAAGTTATAAAAAAGATATTATACGGTGATTCTTACTAAATGAAGATGTTTTACACTTGAAAAGTATTTTATTATTTCAAGCCAAGCCAGAAATAAAGTAGGATGCTTATGAGGAAACAACTCATAACTCCCACTGAATTTGACAACATTGCAAGTTTGTCATTTTCATTTATAAAATGCATTTCTCCCACTATATCTGACAACAGTGTGAGTGTTCCTTTACTAGTGAAAGTAATTTGCAATTTATCTTTCCATTTATTAAATATATACACATTATTGCTAATGTGAGTCACATGGACTAGTAAGCAAGTACTTAGATATTCAAGGAAGTGTGTTCAAGTTCTAGCCATCTCAGCTATTTATTAACTTGAAAAATTGGCATGCAATTCCTCCTTTATCCGCTCTTTACACCAAGGGTGTGTAGCGTCTCTTACTGGTTTTATGGAAACAGCTATAGACACGAGATCTCTAGTTATTGCCTTTTCCAGTATTGTGGTGACATTTCCGTCTTCCAATCAAACCTCATAAATATGTCTTGTTTACAACAAGATATTTTAATCTTGGTAGCTATAGACACAAGTTCTCTAGTTATCCAAGTTTCTTATTATGATTCAAAGATTTCAAAACCAAATAAGGATATTGAAGCAATCTTGAAAGAATAAGAAGTCCAATTAACTTAACATGTAAGTTTGGTATGAGTTCGAATAGAATTTAGGAAAATTCTTTCATTCCCGTTATAACTTTTCCATAAGTAAAAGTATAGGAAATAGTCTTATTTTCCCAAGGAAAATAGACACGGTTTGTCTTTCAACAAGTAAAGAACAAACCCTTGTTTACGGTATACGTTTCATTAATACATTAAAAGAAACTTGCAAAGTTTATTTTTAGTATTTTCGATAATTCATCCCTTAAAAATTAACTACCCATGTTTATATAAATAAACAATTATTTTTTACAAGGGTCTAAGATCTAACTTGACATTCTACCATTAATGCAATTGATCTACTAGAAATGGTAAACTCAAAAGGTAATATGCAGGAGATAATTGCCAACATGTGCAACTCTTAGCTTTTATGGGGAACAAGGCATCATAATCCAGAATTACAATGTCAAGTGGCATGTTTAACCATATCTTATGCTCGGGTCGAAGTTTCTGAACACCATACTCGATATAAGTCATCCAATACAAAATTAGTAATTATACAGTCTCGGGTCGGACCATACGATTGTTGAATTACCTTGTTTTGCAATTCATCTAAGAATGTCTTAGAGTAAAAAACAAATTCAAGTGATTTCATACTTAGATAGAAAATGACTTTTTTAGGGTATATACTTGATAAATCAAATGTTACTAAAATTGTGTATAAGGAAGCATGCATACAACCTTATAACTCTGGTAATTTTTAAAAACATTTCCATTTTCATTTAAACTTTTTATAAATAGAAATTCATAATTTATAAAACCCCACATGTCATTTATAAATTAGGGTTACCATGTTTTCAACATTTATGAAGTTAATAAGTAAACCTTATAAACGGATAAGGTTAATTCCCCAAGGGAAATAATCAAACCCTAGTAACGATTACGACATACTTTAAATATTGTTAAAACGTTTATGTAAAATTGTTTATTCTTGCGTTGTTTCATCGCGGGTTCCCTTGCGGAAACCACTAAACCCATGCGTTATAGAACGTTGCAAGAAATAACAAGTTTACTTATATAGCCCATGATTTAGCAAAGTGTACATATCAATATATAGACAATAAGTATTTTAATCGAGTGCTTTTAGTCCATATTATTTTTGAATAAATTATTTCTGCATAAATTTATATTTACATAAACGCCACATTTATTACAATCTAGCAAAAAACAATACAAACAATTAATAATACTAAACACAATCAATGCACGTAATTAAACTAAGAATTCACAAAAGTCTTCCCATCTGGCATTGTTAATTTAGTAGCAAAGATTTCATGATTACAAATATTAACAAGCATGCATACAAGATATATTTAGCTCTAGTAACAATGGTTTAATGAACGTAATCATGGATGAAATTTATAGCAATAAATAAGGCGACATATATCTAAAATAATATAAAAATATTGACATATTTTTTCCTTATTTTAAGTGATATTTAGGACTTGTACTAAATAATTTTCTAAATTAGATATCACATAAAAAGGCAAGTAAATATTCATGTTTCTATATTTTATGTGATATTTAGGGCATATATATTTTACTAAATAATTTTTTACAAAAATAATTCACATAAAAGGAAAATAATATTCACAAAATATGCAGCATATTTTATTTCCATATTTTATGTGATAACTAAAAGAAATATATTTCATTAAATAAATTCTTACAATAGATTTTCACATAAAAAGCAAGAAATATATACCGAATATGCATTTTTTTACATCTTTTTTCCGTTTTTTTATGTAATTATAAAGCTATATGATTTGGCTCGTGATGCCACTGTTGGAAATCGTAGTCTAAAATAACCTAATATTACATTAATATTATATGAGCTACGCATCGGAAATAAACTCATATAGCACTTATAATTAACATAAAACATAACATGGAAAACATAACGCATAGCAATCAAGCTACGTGAAGAACTGGAGCTTCTTCTGTATACACATGTGTTTCTATAAATACCATGTGACCTCGAAACCTTCCAAGTTACTAAAATAAGTAACCTCTACGTGTATCCACAGCTACAATTAACCAATAACACCGAATGCTAGTTCCACGAACCAAAGTACGAAAAAATATAAGAAAGTAATTCGAAAAAACCAAAACCCTAAAGGGTGATTGTTTCGTACGATTTCACAAGAGAGAAAGAAACAGGGTTTGGGCTTTTATAAAGGTTGGGATCTTCTATTTATTAGTTGTTAGGATTAGGGTTACAATAGCTTTGGAAAAAAACTACCTATTCTTGGACACTTTTGGGTCATTCCTTTTTCTTTCACCATAACCGGCCCTAAAGTACCAAACACACCTGGTGTTGACGTTTTGACTTTTCTAATATTTATGTATAATTATATCTAATTACACATTAATTAAAAAGCCTTATAGTTAATTATTCGTAAACGAACTAATTAACGACAGTTAGTATTCTATCGTTGGAATATTAATATAACATAATAAATATCCACTTATATTATTATGATACACTAATGAGATTATTAATACATAGATGATAAACTATACACTTATATTATTATTATTATTATTATTAATAGTCTATATATATATATATACATTATATATATTATATAATTTAGAGTGACTTATCTAAGTGTATAGTGTGTGACCCCGTTGGCTCACGTATTCCCTGCACATATATATATCCATATGACATGAGCATATCACAACATTAACTACATTAGATGAAAACTTGTCTAAACTTTATCTTTATCTAAACCTATGCCATCTTTTAAAGATTTAAATCGTTTCTACTTAAATTTTGAGACCGTGTTGTAAAACTTTGATATTTTCTATGCATCGATTGTGATATTTTGTATTTTTAAACGTCTCTTTTGAGGTGTCTTCTTATGTCTTATACTTTGAGTTATGGATGTCGTAAACCATTTTACCTTTCTCGCTGCTATCATATTTGGGAGTGTGACAATTTCTCTTCAGTTCGCGGGATCCTTTGTAGATGCACAAAGTAAGCTATTAATATAATTGAGTTAGTGCTTCTCCTAAAAAATTCAAACGTCACATTATATTATCATTAACTTAATGGCCGTCCCTCCAGTTAGTTGTTTACATTTTTTATATAAGAATTTAATTTGAACCGCAACACTCAGTGCCACTCTAATGCACCTCAATGATCGATTTCTAGGTAAAACATGCCATTGGTCTGTTCTTAATTCTTCGAAGCGCTGAATTATAACTTTCAAGTAAGTATAAGATAACATCATACTTGTTAAACCATAACTTATGGGGTCATTTGGAATTGCGTTGCGAACTTCTTAACGCTTTCTAAATAAGCAGGTTTTGGCATTTTATTTAAAGTAACTGATTGCACTTCAAAAAAATCAATAGTATAACATAACTTAACTCACCGGATGGATAATGTATGCACCTTCAATATGCCACGGCAATAAAATACTTAGTGCCATGAATCGTGAACTCTTTGCACCACCCCCTTTTGAAAAACCTGTCCTTGCCCACCACCCATTCTCCGTCCACCACCACCCCTGCCGCCTCCAACACCACCATGAAGTCCCAACTGATCCAAAACATATTCTTTGCTCATCTCTTTTAACCCATGATTAACGTTATTCATTACAAATTTTCACTTTTACTCTTTTACTCTTTTACTTTTGTGCCATTTAACTGTTTGCTACTTTATCTATATAAGTTATTTATTGACAAAATAAATACTGTTAGAGCTTATTTAAATTAGCTTCCTTTATTGAATTATTGCTTAAGCAAATCTGGAACCACGACTTTTCAACTTGATCGTATATTTACCTTTTGCTGAGTTTTTTTTTATACAGATGTGTTTTTTTGCATATAAAAATCCTGCACATTTCGGGTAGTATAGGTTGGTGTTTAGTTTTTTGACGCCTACTGATAGCATACATCAAATTCGGAATCTGTAGTAATAGTTGTTTTGTAAAGACCCGAACCAAAGGAGAGAAGTAATTATCATTTATGGTGTGACATCAAAGGATACATAATCATAACACAAGGAATAACCAGCGGAAGTCTCAAATAAATAACCAAAGGAAAATAAGTCAACATGACTTAAGGTACATAAGTTATTAAAGGACAGACATATCCAAACGAAAATAATACGAAATAACGAATGTCTTGAAAAGAAACAATTCATATATCAAAACTAAGATCTCTAGGGTAAGTCCACACTCAGCATCATAGCTGAAAGAAACCCAGCTCTTAGCTAGATTACCGGCCGCAGAAAAGAAAGTGCGGTTGAGCTTTACAATAGCCCAGTGGAACGATATATATAATCGAATGCCAAAAGATAACAGGAAATCAATGATACGATAAAGGTATAAAGGATATCACATACATGAACAAAGGAATACAAATATAACGTAAGGGACAAATCAGAAGTCATTCTGAGTGTAAGGTAAGATGAAATAAAAAAATAGAATCAAGTACTAATTACAAGCCCAAACAAATCATATCATAGTAACCATGGAGTAGGGAGCTCAAATGTAAAAGCGTGGATTGCACCCAAACATCGTCACTCAAATATACATATATCATAATGTCATAATCATCGGATACAAAACAAAATCTAGGGTGCTTTCCATTACGCCCTTAAACAAATAATTAACTTCATAATGATCATTTAATATCCAAATTGGGGAGACGGATTGTTAAGAAATCACTCACCAACACATGAGTCATGCAAAGGTGCATCAATGACACGGACATGTTACCTTGCATATGGGCTTAGGAAACAAAATAATGGCTCGGGTCTCAAACTGAGGGTTCAATGCTAAAGTCATATCAAAGTTAATTTTCAAAGGGATTCATAGCAAAGGTTCAATGCCAAAGGTTCAAATATCAAAAGTACGCATAAGCCAGGGTTCAATAGAACATTAATAACAGTATCATATAAGAGAAAGCCAAGATAAAAGGTCAGGCATAATGTAGCAAATCACATAAGTAATCAAAGATAGAGAGGAATATGTCTGAGAAACCTTAACGAAAGGTAGAATATCTGTACCTTATTTCCAAGCAAAAGCAATAATCAAAGAAAAACACAAACAGGAATATCAAATCACTCCTCTTGATCCGAAACCTAAAGAAATGAGAATTCGAAATTAACTAACATTCATTTAAGTTTTACTTTCCATTTTTTTTGTAACTTTCTATTTTTAGTAAATTCAATTTTTAGTAACTTTCCATTTTTTTGTAAACTTTCCCATTTTCTGGAATTTACAAGTCAAACCCTTATTTTACATAATGTTCATATTTAGCCCTTTTGGTTTATTAATTAATTATAATTATCTTTAATTATCCATAATTACAAAAAAAAGCCCTTTGCGATCTCATTTATGACAATTCATAATTTATTACATTAATACTAAACAAACTTAGACTTTTAGAAATGTACAATTTCAGTCCCTCATTTTTAATTAATAATTTCTTAATTACTTATTATATATTAATTAAACTTTTTAATCCAAAATAATATCAATATAACATTTATACCCCCAACTTATTTATACAGAATTTATTCATATAATATAATGTCTAAAAACAGACCCCATAGTTCAAAATTACTAAACAAGTCCTTATACTTTTAAATAGCAATAGGATAACAAACTAAATCACTAAAACCCTAATTAAATGTTTCCCCAATCACAAACATAATTAATTTCCCATCAGGCATTTAAGGCACCTAGAATAAATATCAAAACCCTTAACCCTTATTAAATTTTATAACTTTTCTTTCTTATCTTCTTTATTCGAAAATCGGCAATCAAAGGAAATCCTAAACAATTATTTCAAATCTTTCTAAATTTTTCCAACCATTTAGCTGAGTTAATATATGATATGAAAACACTATAAAAATATAAATCAATTGTTACAAATATATTTGTGCGATTTCATAATTAGCTAAAAATTAGGGTTTCGAACATGTTTTAATTTATAAAATCAAAATAACATGCATGATAATTTTTCTCATGCATAGAACGAATTAATATGATGAAAATTGAGATACAAAAATACCTTTGATGATTCTTGATGATTTAATGAATTATTGAACCCGGTTGCTTAATTCGAACCCAAAACAAATACCACAATCGAACCAAGCCTTAAACAATCTTCCCACTATTTTTCCCACCTTCCTTGATCTTCAAAACACTTTAGAAAATTCGTGCTAGCTCTGGAAAAATTCTTGTGCCGCCTCTTTTATGATTTTAGGGTTTCGGCTAATTTGGTTTTTAGGATTTAGATAAAAGAAATGCACAAATGAATTTTAATAAGTATTTGGCCGAGATATGGGCTTTTCAAAATGGAATAAATCTGATTTTAAATTTGCATAATTATTTTGGTAATTATCCTTATTTATTTTATATAAATTTGTAAAGTATAATAATTAAATACATATATAATTCGGCATAAATAATTATACATAGTTATTAATTATTTTTCTTACATAATATAAAGTATTTTAATCTTATAAAATTTCATAATGTTAACATGTTGCATTTTTTAATAATTTCTTCCTTTAATGAATTTTATTTAAGTTTTATGAAATTTTCTTGCATTAGAAGGAATTTTGGTAATTTTAACACTTGTTGAGATTTTAGGTTTTACAATTCTTCCCCTCTAAAAAAAATTTCGTCCTCAAAAATTGAAATGAACCGGAATGAAAACGAAATGAGAAGAAAACGGAAAAAACATAACGAACTAGACAAAGATATGAGGATTACTGCTCGCTTAGACTTCTCGGTCTCCAGTAGCTCACGCTCTGAGGTGATTCTTCCTAAACGAATCTTCACAAAAGGAATGTTTTGTTTTCTCATGACTCTCTCTTGAACGATCTAGAATGGATTTGGTTCTTCGAACAAAGACATAACAGGCTGGAATCTGATCAAAAGGTAAGATGCGACATGACATTGGATGATATGGTATCCTCAAAGATATACATGAAAGGCATCGTGAAACATGTGATACTGCGGGAGGAAGCGCCAGATGATACAAACTTCCAATACGTTCCAAAATCTCAAACGGACCGATATGAATCGAGGACTGAGCTTGCCCTTGATCCCAAAACGTTTAACTCCTCTGAATGGCGAAACCTTCAGAAATACACGATCTCCAACTTGAAACTCTAAGTCACGTCGATGCTTATCAGCATAACTCTTCTGTCGCGATCTAGCCTCTTTCAATTTCTCCTTAGCAACAGCCACTTTCTCATTAGTAATCTCGATGAGCTCCGGACCTTCAATCAAACGTTCACCTACTTCATCCCAGCAAATAGGTGCTCGACATTTTCTACCATACAAAAGCTCGAAAGGTGCTGCCTTGATGCTAGCATGCCAACTATTATTGTAGGCAAACTCCACCAAGCACAAATATTCATCCCAACTACCTGTCCATTCCAAAGCACAAGCCCTCAACATATCTTCCAAAGTCTGAATGGTCCTCTCTGACTGACCATCGGTTTGAGGATGAAATGCTGTACTGAACTTAAGACGAGTTCCCCAAGCTTTCTGTAATCCTTTCCAAAAACGAGACGTAAACTTCGGATCTCTGTCAGACACAATAGAAGTCGGAGTACCATGCAGTCTAACGATTTCCTGTCGAAAAATCTCCGCCAACTTACTAATATCATAGTTCTTCCGAATGGGTAAGAAATGAGCAGACTTGGTTAGCCGATCAACAACCACCCAAATCGCATCATGTCTTTTCTGAGTAGTAGGCAAACCAGTAACGAAATCCATGGAAATCTCATCCCATTTCCACATAGGAATCTCCAACGGCTGTAACAAACCACTAGCCCTCTGATGTTCAATTTTGACCTGCTGACAAGTCATACATTTGGATACAAACGTAGCCACATCTTGCTTCATGCCGTTCCACCAAAAGTACTGTTTCAAATCTCTGTACATTTTGGTTGAACCTGGATGAATAGTAAATGGAGAACTATGAGCTTCCGTCATAACCTTCTCGCGAAGTGCCTGATCATTAGGAACACATAGCCTATCTTCAAACCACACAACACCGTCATCATCAACACTGAACTCAGTATGTTTACCGTCTTCAACATTCTGCACAATAGCCCACAACTCACCGTCGTCCCTTTGAGCTTCTTTGATCTGTAGCATGAGGTTAGACTCTATCCTCATACTCGCCCAATAGCCACCAGAACCTCGTACACATAGCTCAACATCCAAACGCTCTAAATCAACAAGGATTATGAATCAAAACAAGCTATCAACCCAGATTTTTCCGACTTAGCGCGTCGGCAACCACATTAGCCATGCCCGGATAGGTACTAGGATGTTAGAGTCATAATTTTTTCAGAAGTCCAACCATCTCTCTGTCACATGTTAATTTCTCGCTGAGTAAAAATTGTTTGTGCTCCTATGACTATAAATATATCACAAGCTTCACCATACAGATAGTGTCTCCAATCTTCAATGCAAAAACCACCGCAGCTCACTCAAGATCAATAGGGTTGGAATAATTTACTTCATAAGGTTTCAGCTGCTCGAAGCGTAGCAAAAAAAAAAAAAAAAAGTAAAAAAAAAGGATCACCTACCATGTTGCATCAAAACACAACCCAAACCTTCCTCGATGGCATCACTGTATATTGAAAACCACCGAACCTGATGGAAGAGTCAATAGTCGAAGCAGACACCAAGCTCCGTCTTTTAATTCCTCAAAACTATCCGGACCACACCGTCCACACAAAACTTCTCACCTTTCTCATCAGCTGGTAAGAGGTAAAGCTAATCGGGAGAAACCCTCACAAAACGTCGGTAATACCCAAACAAGCCCCAAAAACGTTCTCACCTTCCGTCACCTGTAGTAGGTCTCGCCATTGGTGATAGCTTCAACCTTTTGATGGATCCATAATGATGCCGTCTACAGATACAATATACCAAGAAAGCGACTTCTGTAACCAGAACTCGCACTCGAAAACCTCGCATACAACTTCTTCTGTCTAAGATCTCCAACACAATCCAAAGATTCGCTCATGCTCTTCTTCAACGTAGAGTTAACGTGGATGTCGTCGATGAAAACAATAACGAAACTTATCAAGGTACTCGTGAAAATACGGTTCATCAATCCATAAACACAGCAGATCATTAGTCAACCGAAGGTCATAACCAAAATTCCTTAAGTGGCCCATAACGCGTACGAAAAAGCAGTCTTAAAATATCCTGTCTCTCACACGAAGCTGATGATAACCAGGATCGCAGATCAACTTAGAAAAATTATTGGCCCCTTGCTGTTGGTCAAACAAATCTGCGATTCGCGAAGAGATAGCGGTTTTACGAATAGTAATACGTTGAGTTCGCGGTAATCAATACACAAGCGCATGCCCCTATCCTTCTTCGTAACAATAAGACCAGGTGCACCCATACGGTGAAACACAGGGTTAATAAAGCCATTCTCCAACATCTCACTGTAACTGCTCCCTTTACTCCTTCTATTCACAGTGCCATACGCTACGGACCTTTTAGAAAGGTTCACACCGGAATTAAACTCAAGCCAAATTCAATCTCTCTAGCCGGAGGAAGTCCAGGAAGTCAGTCGGAAAAAAACATCAGCGTATACACGAACAATAGAAAGATTTTCAATATTAGGACTCTCCAAAGATGTGTCCATAACAGAAGCCAGAAAACCTTGGCACCCATAAGAAATCAAGGTACGTGCCTTCATAGCAGAGATGAGTTTAACGGACTTAAGCGGTGAGGAACCATGATAAAACAAATTCAGGTTGGTGAACTTACCACAGACTACAGTTCTAGCATAGCAGTCAATGGTAGCTCGATGAGAAGCCAACCAATCCATGCCAAGAATCACATCAAAGTCGAGCATATGGATAGGAAGTAAATTCGCCAAACGAACACGATCATCAAAACTTATGGGCAGTTTAACAATTCATGACAATAACATATGGTCTCCATTGGGGTTGAAAATGATTACACGATCGAATTATGGTGTAGGAGTCATAATTAATTTTCTTAGCACAAGTGGTAGATATAATAGCCGTAAGGTTAGGGAGAGCATTGGCCACAACAACAGTAATCATGGCCTCAAAGTTAGGAACATCGTCATCCGAATTCCTACGGGTAGTCACCATCTAAACGATCGAGCAAATGATTAGCAAACGAAAACAAGATAGGTTACGAAAGAGAGTTACGCAGAAGGACCTATGTCGACCCAATCCTCACAGGTCATAGCCTAAGCTCTAAGGTCATAAGACCTCGTCATGATTAACCTGGCTGCTCTGATACCATAAAATTGTAACGCCCCAACCCAACGGGAGAAGTAACACACACACACACTCACACATGGACATAAAAGCATTCATAATCATAACACAAGCATAAACAGCGGAAGTCTTAAATAAATAACCAAAGGAAATAAGTCAACATGACTTAAGGTACATAAGTTCTTAAAAGACAGACATATCCAAACGAAATAACCGAAATAACGAATGTCTCGAAAAGTAACAAATCATATATCAAAACTAAGATCTCTAGGGTAAGTCCACACTCAGCACTCATAGCCTGAAAGCAACCCCAGCTCCTAGCTTAGATACCTGCGCAGGAAAAGAAAGTCGGCCTGAGATTACAAAGCCCATTGAACAATAGATATACTCGAAAGCTAAAGATAACGAAAATCAAAGATACGATACAAGGTACAAAGGATATCACAATACATGATCAACGGGATACAAATATAAGGTAAGACAATCAGAAGCACAAATCATAGTGAAGTAAGATAATCAGAAAAACAAATCC
The DNA here is from genome assembly GCA_026074375.1 of Tanacetum coccineum. Lineage (NCBI taxonomy): Eukaryota > Viridiplantae > Streptophyta > Magnoliopsida > Asterales > Asteraceae > Tanacetum > Tanacetum coccineum. The sequence goes on along the minus strand of BQNB010056530.1, from coordinate 10,386 downwards.
AAATTAAGTGCAATCACCCAGCCAACAAATCATATCATAAGTAACCATGGAGTAGCTAGCTCCAAATGTAAAGACGGTGGATTGCACCCAATCATCAGTCACCAAATATCCAAATATCATAATGTCATAATCCATCGAATACAAAACAAATCTAGGATGCATCCATACGCCCCTTAAACAAATAATAATCTTCATAGTGCACATATAATATCAAATGGGGGACGGCGTAAGAAATCACTCACTCACACATGAGTCATGCCAAAGGTGCATCAATGACACGACCATGTTACCTTCATGGCTAGGAAACAAATAGTGGCTTGGTTCTCAAACTGAAGGGTTCAAAGCAAAGTCATATCAAAGTTCATTTCAAAGGGATCATAGCAAAGGTTCAATGCCAAAGGTTCAAATATCAAAGGTTCAAATATCAAAGGTAGCATAGCAGGGTTCAAATGGAACATAATGACAGATCATATAAGAAAAGCCACAGATGAAGGCTCAGACAAATTAAGCAAACCCATAAGAAATCAAAGATAGGAGAGGAATATGTCCATGAGAAACCGTAACAATAAGGTCAGAAAGCTGAACCTTATTCCGAAGCAAAGCAAAAGTCAAAGAAAATCACCAATCAGAAATCAAAATCACTCCCTCTTGACCGAACCTAAAGAAATGATGAATTCGAATTACAAACCATTCATTTGAGTTATACTTTCTATTTTTAGTAACTTTCCATTTTTAGAAACTTTCCATTTTTAGTAACTTTCTATTTTTAGAAACTTTCCATTTTTAGTAACTTTCCATTTTTAGAAACTTTCCATTTTTAGTAACTTTCTATTTTTAGTAATATTCATCATTTGAGATTCTATTAAGTATTTTGAATAGCTTAGGGACTTAATATGTCAACTTCACAAGTTTAGGGTTAAATATGACAACTTTCCATATTTTAGGGTTTAATATGCAAAATCAACAATTTTCAAGGTTAAAAGGGTAAATATCAAAGTTTCACATTTTATTCAGATTATACCTTCCATTTTCTGTATTTACAAGTCAAACCCTTAATTTTACATAATTTACATATTTAGTCCTTTTGGTTTATTAATTAATTAAACATTATCTTTAATTATCCATAATTACAAAACAAGCCCTTATAGATTCAAATATGACAAAATCATACTTATACATTAAATACTAACCAAACCTTATACTTTTCAGAATTTACAATCCTCTATTTTAATTAATTAATTTCTAATTACTTAATATATGTAATTAACCATTTTATATCCAAAATAATATCAATATGACATTTTATACCCACCAACTTATTTTATACAGAATAAAATAAATATAATAACATCTCTAAAATAGACCCCATAGTTTCAGAATTTAAAAAACAAGTCCTTATACCTTTTATATCACAATCGGCTAACAATTAATTCCACAAAACCTTAGTTTAATTTTTCCAAACCTCAAACACAATTATTTCCCAATCATTGGCATTAAATGCACCTGGAAAATTTTTCAAAACCCTAACCCTAATTTTATTCTTTCCTTTTTCCTTATTTTCGAAATCGGCAAACACCAGTAAATCTCCAATAATTATTCGAATCACTTCCAAATTTTTACAACAATTTTTCTGCGTTATATGTCATATTAAAAACCTTATAAAAATATAAAATAAAATGTACAAATGGTTTTTAAGCCGATTTCATAATTACCTAAAAATTAGGGTTTCGAATATGATTTAATTTATAAAATCAAAATAAAATGCATGAACATTTTTCCCAGGTATATTATGGATTAATATGATGATAAATGAGATATAAAAATACCTTTGATGATTCTTGATGATTTTATGATTTAATAGTACCCGGTTGCTTAATTCGAACCAAATAATAACCACGATCGAACCAATCACTCCACAAACTTCCCACTATTTTTCCCACACTCCTTGACCTTCAAATCACCTTAGAAAAATCGTGCAAGCCCTTGGAAAAATTCTATGCCATCACTTTTGGTTTTATTAGGGTTTCGGGATCTTGTTTTTAGGATTTATCAAATGAAAATGAATAAAAGAGTTATAATAGGAATATGCCGAGTTTAGGGGCTTACAAAATGAGTTTAAATCAGATTATAAGACTTGCCAATTTATTTAGTATTTATCCTATTTTATTTAGCTTAATTTGTAAAGTTATAATTAAATAAATATTAACTAATTTCGGCAAAAGTATACATATATAAATATTAATTATTTTCTTATATAACATAAGGTATTTTAAATCTTACAAAATTTCATAATTGCCATATATTGTATTTTCATAATTTTTAGAATTAAAATGGAATTTATGCATACTTTTATGAAATTTTCTTCATTAGGTGTATTTTGGTAATTTTACACTTGTTGAGATTTTTAGGTTTTACACAAACGGTGTTGAAGGAGGAGGGTTTGGCACGAGTCCTGAACTGATTGTTGCAGGAGTCATCTCACGAAGTGCGGGTCCTGAACTGCTGTGTTCAGAAGCCATCGCAGTCAGCTCATCAAAATCTACATGAATTGTCTCAATGATTCGTCTGGTACGTCGGATGTAAATTCGAAATGCTTTCTTCGTGGGTGCATAACCAATGAAAATACCAATATCAGCCTTTATTTGTAACTTGCCCAAATTCTCACTATCATTCGTTGGATAGCAGAGTGCACCAAATACATGGAAGAAAGATAAGCCGGGAAGTTTGTCATGTAAAAGCTCATATGGTGTTTTGCCGTGACGAAGGCGTATGATGGAATGATTTTAGGTGTAACATGCGGTAGCCGCTGCTTCAGCCCATAGAAATAACGGAGCTTTTGCATAAATCAACATTATGCGAGCAGCTTCAATTAGCGTACGATTCCGTCTTTCAACGACACCATTTTGCTGTGGAGAGCGAGCTACAGATGTTTCGTGAGAGATACCAACCTTCTCATAATATTCACGCTGTAACATCCGGCAATTTTCAAAATTTTAAATGACTATTTTACCCTTTGACTTTTTCAGGTCCGACTTGACTTTTTGTCTTTTGACCTTTTATTGTCACATAAAAACGATTACCGCGTAATCGGTAATTTTTCGGAACATATTTAAATAATAAATCATATTTATTATTACACATCTCTCATGTGCAAATTTGTTTTTAACTAATTTGACTTGAAAACGAGAAGATATAAGTTATTCCTAAGTTGACTTATCAAAAACGACTCGCTAAATCACGTTTTCACGACTCGGACTCTAAACCAATTTGATGTAAAACAACATTCCGGACAACTTTTCAGTTTTGCACGAGACCCGAAAACAAGCAGAAAATGACTAAAATATGCTCGCGATATTTTAGAAACAATAGCAACGCGTACCGACACGGAAATAATTGAATTGTATTAAATTATCGCTATTTATTAAATAAAAGTAATTAATAAATTATTTATCATGTTATTCAAAAGCGTTTATTAAAAACGCAATTATTTAATTTAGAGCTCATTTTACGAACAAAGTTTGTCAATGATACACAAATAAATAATAAACATTTTTACATAAATTTTATAAGAGATTTATAAAGTAATAGTCATATAGATACTGTTAGGATCTGGTACTAGATAGATCTTCTAGCCTTTGTGGTTGTATAGTACTTATGTAATCACAAGCATATACGTGAGAGACTCTAGCAAATGTTTAGGCGGAAACTAAACAATTCAACAAAGAAGAACAACTATATGAACAACGATCCTCTATGGATCTTTCTATTAATAATAAATTGTTTTTCTAATTTGCAATCGGTGCCAAACCCTAATGCTAAAGGTTTCTTTTATAGAGAAGAAACCCTAAACTAGTCAACAAGAAAACTAAAATCTCGTAAGAGATATACATCAATATCAATCTCTTCCTAATTTATCTCATTCCTATATTAATGAGATAATACTAGAATATAACTATAATTCCTTAATTACATTAATTACGTCTATAAATAACAAACATCAGATTCTATCTCTGTCACCAGGAACGGTCACATGACCAGCAGAAACATAATCAGCAGGAATGCTACTTGAACTATCAGCAGGAACGACTTAATGCTATCAGCAGAAACAAACATCTCTAACAGCAGAAACGACACTTAGTCGTTTGTAATTTGTCCCAACATTTATGACCTAGCACAAATCACCAACACAAATAAAAGTAAATAGACGATCATGTGGATCTATGAACTAGCACAAATCACCAACATAAATAAAAAAAAACAAACAAACAATAAAACAACTATAACTTTTGTTTTTAAACAAAAAACTAATGATAATAATACCACCAATTAGAGATCTATCCCACGCTGCTACTCTTTTTCTTTTACTGAATGTAGCTATCCTTTTTTTATTGTTTTTGTCACTTCTTTTTCGAATGAAGCACATCCTCCTTTTCTTTATTTTACGCATAGAAATTGCTCCTCTCTTCTGCTGTAGTATTTATCATAACCTTCTAATTTTTATGGATATGTAGAAATAATCTAAAAATTAAGGGTAAAGCTGCGGTGAAGATTTTTTTAAGAGTTTTAGGTAAAGGTAACAACTAGGGTTTGACAGGATGGTTTAGAGGAGGTGATTCAACGTTGTCACCTAGGTCTGAGGATCAGACTCGCTCTGATACCATGTTAGACTGATTGCTTGCTATATATATATATATATATATATATATATATATATATATATATATATATATATATATATATATAATAATACATATATAAATAAATCACAAATATCAAGAATAGTAAGAGAGTAAGTATTCCAAGAGGCTTTTAGAAGGAAATTACTTTTACCCAAAGTAAAATCCCAAAAAACCTTCCCGGGTCGTTTCCCGACGATGTGCGAATATGAAAATCGAGGTTACGTTTGTGATCGCGCGTTTAAATGATCAATATATGATCTGGATTCTATTTCTATGAAAAAACAAGTAAAGGCACACTAAAAACGAAAGCAATTAAAGATTTAAACCTAAAAACGATAACGGGAATCAAAACCCGTTCTTTAAAAACCTAAAATCTACAAACTTAACCCTAAAAATGCAAATTTAATTTTTAACAATCCTAAATGATTAATAAAAAAATTTAGAAAAAAGAATTATATTTTTTTGACTTTTATTTAATTTATTATGAATTAAAAATAGTTTTAATAGAAAAAATTAATTAAAAATATTAAACTATTTTGGAAAATTCTGAAAAAATTATGGAAAGTACTTTGAATAATGCTGAACCTAGGAAAAATAAATGGAACAAACAGCTTATTGAAATAAGCTATTTACAAGCTAAATTAAGCTGAAAGGTTAAATGGGTAAAATGGGTATAAATAAAAAATTGTGCAAGTAGTGACCAGATCGCCCTACTGGTGCTGGTGGTTGAGAGTGTGTGTGTTAAATGCTTGATATATAAAGGGGAGGTCATAGGTTCGACCCCTGTGACCTCTCTTTTTTTAAAAAAACATTTTTTTAATTTTATTTTTACCAACTTGTAAAATAAGCAAAAACAACAAACTTTTAAAAAGCAACCTTTTACCAAACTTAAAAATAAGCTAAGAATAAGCCAAAAGAGAGTGACATATTTGCTTTTTTTTCAAACT
>BQNB010056529.1:0-38636 GCA_026074375.1 Tanacetum coccineum | reverse complement strand
AAACTTTGTCTAGTTATGAAGGGATAAAGTATGGTGCCTGGTAAGTAGAAATTTGTGTTGGAGGTCTAAGATCATAAACCTCATTAAACAGTTTCATAGGACTTATGTTACATGTAATTTTTGTATAGTAAAAGAATTGCAGGCCTATTTATACCTAAGAATAAAGGCTGCATGAATTCTAGTTTAGGCCAAAGGCCAAACAGACACATAAGTTAGTTAAGTTAGTTAAGTTAGTTAAGTTAGTTAATGGCAGTTGATAATGAAAGGTTGCAACTGTTGGTTCTGCCTGAACCATCACAACCATTCATCTCATGCCTTTTCATATTGTATAAATACTATGTATGTATGTATGACAGATTAATAGAGTATTGCAGATATATGTTACTACTTTTCCCTCCAAATTCTGTTTTACTTTCTTTGCATACTGCATAAATTGCAGACTTAGAAATACGAACCAAACACCCCTTTCTGTCAATCCAAACATGGTTAATACAAACACTTTCTTGGAGAACAGATGGTCAAGGCCAAGTTCAAGTGCCTATGGCCTTCCTAACATTTGGTACCAGAGCAAACTTGGGAGACCTCTAAGAAAGAAGATGCAGTATGGGTTCATTCAAAGACAATTGAAAAGAGAGAGAGAGAGGCACGGCTGGGTAATTGCATAAGGCAAATTACCAATGATTGCAAGGATATGCTGAGAAAGAAATTGGAAGAGATAGAGATGTATAACTCTAAAATCTCTCAAAACAGAAAGCTAAGGTCCATTCAGTACCCTTTTACATATAAGTTCAACATCCACATATTCTGACTTCTTATATAAGGTATCTAGCTACATTTATGTTTCTTTTCAATCTGATCTGCAAATTTTTATTAACATTGATGCTTTAGTCTATTAGTTGACAGAAGCTATGGTCATTTGGTAACCTGTATATATAAGTTCAGCACTATGCCCTTTTGCTACTGTTATAGGGGAGATTAAGTTGAAAAATGCATCTTCTCTTATTACATGTACTAACCTATACTATCAAGTTCTGATATCCGAACCTAACATTATAGCTAAGGTTGGATAAAGAAGCATATTGACAGCAAAGCATAGAAGAAACATAGTATTATCAAGAAAAACGTTTTGAAAGACACATCGCCTGCCTATTCCAATCAGAATATCAAGTTTTGTTACAATAGTATGTCGTGTCCAACATAAGGAATTTGCATCATTTGTTTCAATAGACCGAGTTGCCCATTTGACTGAGACATTGTGCATTATATGTTGCTTTCAGGGCTCGTTTTCAGCTTTAGTAGAGATCATACAGTCTCTTGCGCCTAGCCATGCTGGACTATACAAGAAATTAAATAATCAAACAACAAGAGTTACTATATATCATAATATGCATATATTCGTTACTGTAAGACATGAACTCAATACTAATTTCAGAAGTTACAGAACGAAGAACCAAACTCTAATGCCAAACATCCCATGAGATCAGTCACATATTGCCACTTACTCAAGAAAGTACAAGGATTTCATTTAAAGGACACATAACCATTAGGCTAATACTAATTTCAAAAGTTGTTGTTTTTTATTGTTAAGAATATTTCATTAAAACATTATCTTCCCATCACACCACATCGTCCTCTTCATTATCTGTTCCATCGTGTTCCATATCTGACGTAACATCTTCCCCATCATCACCATCATCGCCTATTTTATGCAGGTGAGACGCATTAAACGTGCCATCACTTTGCCCTTGATCAACATCTTGACCAGTAACACTTCCCATATAAAAAACATCTTTGACTTTAATATGTCTCACGACTGACCAACCTTTGTTCTTTGGATCCTCACAATAGAACACTTTGTCAACTTGTGACCCAAAAACAAACGGATCGTCCAGTAAGTTTGCACTACTATGTGACAGGTGTGAAAAGTTAACCAACGTTGCACCAAATTTATCTTTCTTGCAACCCCTATTAATATCTACCCATTCACCTCTAAATAGAACTACTCGTCGTATTTTACCAGAGTAGTTTAACTCGACGATGTCTTTCAATTTCCCATAATAGTTTACGTCACCTTCAACGGGACGTCTATCTCGGCTACTAGCATAACTTTCACCTTTTACACTAATAACGATCCCACTATTTTGAGTTTTTCATCCTTTCTCACGGTCTTTAGTGTGAAACCGATAACCCTTGACGATGTAACCTGAGTAACGTTGCACACTTTTCAGTGGACCACGAGCAAGCCATTTTATTTCTTCAGTTAATGTTTGATCATGTACCTCTTCCATGCGTTCAACCTACAATTTAGTATAAACAACAATCACATGGCTATCTGGTTTATAAACAAATAAACTATATGACTATATATTTCATATTACCCGTTTCTTAAACCATTCACTGAACAACTTGTTGTGAATCTTTTCAATTTCATAAGCAGGTAACCTACGTGATCGGTTTTGACCCTTTACTATCCTTTTATGTTCCCTACAAAACAACAACATAATATATAAGAAATTTAGTGCATATGCAGACCTGTACCAATTAGTCATTATGAAATAACATATATCTTACTCTCTGAAAATTGTGATTGCATCAACATTAAACAGAACATAACGGTGTGCTTGTGCTAAAGATTGGTCATCGAGTGAAGAATTCAAGCGTCTACTCCTTTTTCCAATTGAAAACCGATAATCCAATTTTTTACCTAATGGCCAACCGGGGCAAAATAAGTTGGATTCTTCAGTCTCATTTTGGCTACCCTCGTCATCATTTCTAATTGGTCTAGTAAAGACTGTTTCGACTACCGAGAGATACCGAGAGCAAAATGTTAAGCTCTCTTGAGCTAAATAACCTTGCGCAATTGAGCCTTCTGGATGAGCTCTATTGTGCACGTATGATTTCAGTGTTAGCAAATCCCTGCAAAATTATAATCAAAATTTTAGTATTTATTATTTAGAACAAATATACCTTCTATGCAAAGAATTATAAAATGACATTTACCTTTCAATAGGGTACATCTACCGAAAAGCTTCAGGACCACCAAGCCTAACCTCCTCAACTAAATGGATCACTAAATGTACCATGACAGTGAAGAATGAAGGAGGGAATATTTTCTCTAACTTGCATAAAGTGATAGCAATATGAGATTCAAGAAATTTCAAGTCGAACTCGTTTAGATCTTTGTAGCAAATTATTTTAAAGTCGAACTTGCATTTGTCATTAAAAACGTGTGCCACTAAATGGCCCTTTTTTTTAAAGGTGATCACCTTTGGCAAAGGTAATGATTTCAAAAAATAATCAACAAGATGTATCACGCAACGAATTTCAAATGCGACCTGATTAATAACGGGTCATTTTAGACTTATGCAAAGGAAGTGAAATGATGCAAATGTGTTTTTATAATTTTATATCACCAATACATGTTTGCGTTTTAGTTTTATAAGTCAAAATACACTTTACGTCAAAGTTTGCTATTTATTTTAAAGTTTTGATACTTTACAAAAGTCACCAAGTGCCCAACTTTGACAAAACGTATTTTATTTGTTTCTTAACATGTTCGCAAAATTCTGACTCGTTTGAAAAGTGTTTAAGTAATACTACAACATTGCTTCACTGACGCAATATCATTTTTGGACTTTAAAGAACTCAAAAACTACTCCAAAGTATCTAGGTCAGCCTAATTTACATAGAAAAGCATGCTGTCTGACTTGTGAAAAACAGTTTTTGTTGAACTTTGAGAGGTCATAACTCCTTCATTATTTAGCTTCAGGACTCGATCAAATACAATCTGGAAACTAGGACTAGAAAAAACTTTTTGTTCAAATTTTTATAAATCAGACTCTATACGTCTTAAAAACAGGCATGAAGTTGCGACAACAGAATATGTTCGACACTGGTAAAAACGTGCAGTTTTTCCTGAAAATACTAATTTTTAGCCGATTTTAAAAGGGCATAACTTCTTCGTATTAAGTCCATTTTTAGTGATTCAAGCGGCCACGCGAATGTTATAATGACTACTATCTACGACACATACCTATTGTTGCAATCTTAGATTCCTTGATACCCAGAATTCACCTAAAGGACAACCCCTTTTCCATATATTATTTTCTAGTTTTTCATCACTTTTCGCCAACAAAACCAACAACTCCATACTATTTCTAGTCTCTTCTACCGATATTCATCAAAAACATATCTAAGAACATACTTAACATTTTTATAATTAAGTTTACACTATAAATCAAACATAACATATTACATGAACTTAAAACCATATATATAACTTTTTACATCTTTTTAAAATGATAGTTTTACACAAACCATGGTGATACATTTTTATCAAGAAAAATATATGTATGTTATGTATAAGAAAATGAGATGAGTATGAGCATGATACTTACAACAATGAAGATGAAATGAGATAATTTACTACCAAAAACACCAAATACTTGCAATACCCCAAGATTTTATAAAACCCTTATTCCTTGTAAACCCTAGCTTTGAAAATGATCTTGCACCATTCCTTACAATCCTTGAATACCCAAGAACTAAATATCTAAGTACCCTTAACACTATATCTTCTTGCAAATACTTGAACAAAATCAAAAACCAATTTTCTTTTGTGCTTATATTTCTTTTCGAGCCTAAAAGAGCAAAAGAGAGAATATGTGTAGTTTTTGTGAAGTGGTAAATGAGATGTATGAAGCTAGTTTACTTGTCCCTTTCCAAAATGAACTCAAGGCTAATTCAAGATCTACTTTTGCTATGTATAGTGAATCTTAACCAAAATAGGAATGGTGTGCCTTGGTCTCTCCCCATGCCATGTATATGGAACCAAGGAGGGGGTAGGTACCATTTTATGAGTATAATGAAGATCACATGATAACATAAGAAATGGTTTAGCACTAAAATAGCATTGTAGAGGAATAAGGATGTTGGACATGTCATTTTGGGGTGCATAGGGGACGCAAAAATAAAGGAGGAAGAGACAAATTGAAATTTTGATATATTGTGTATAAGTATGCATGTATATGCATGTATTTTTAAGGTGGTAAGGCTTAATGCATGCATGCATGGACTAAATCGTGAAATGACAGTGTTTTACATAAAACTTGTAAAATAAATGCGTTGACTTATAAATCATGCTAGTAAAAGTCACATGACACATTTTTGACGTAAACCAAACTTTATCTAATGCCGGTTTACGTTTAAAGTTGTTTTCCAGTTTACGCGATTTTACCTAACGGTTATACGTAAAAGTAAATATGTAAACGTTCAAAGTATATAGTTTTGAGTTTATAGACAAGTAATAGCCTGGGAAATACGAGTTGTCACATGAGTACACAAAATAGACTGGCTAAAGTGGAATTTCTCAAATTCCAAGGTGGATGTAAAGGGATGGGTGTTCATATGATACTTATGACTAATTTTATAATTAACAGAAAATGTGTTGTACGAAAAGTGCTTGATCAAGTTCACGAAACATATGAAATGAGTTGGCTGGTAAAGGCAACTCACTGTTTTCCTAGAGAATGTTACCTCAATCAGGTATGCTTTACAAGATGACGATTCCATTCGATACGTGATCTTTTTATTTGTATTGTATAAAAAACAATTAATGATTATATATAATTTTTATTTACATTTAGTTATATATGAGGCGTTCATACCCGTGCGTTGCACCGGGCTTATTTTTTGAGAAAAATCAAACTTTTACTTTTGTGAATTAAAATCATGTCATTTAGGCATTCCAAGAGTACAACTTAATATGACCAAATATATTAAACTTGCATTAAAATAGATTTAATTTTGATCACAATCCCATATTCCCATTTATAGTAAGTTGACACCTTACAAAAGGCGTCATCTAATCATCTACGCTTATAGATAAAGAGTTTGAACTTTACAAAACTAAATCTACATGAGACTGGTTTATTTTTAAATGAAAAAAAAATATCACACTTGACCTTCTAAACACAACAATGAGCTACCACTTTCAATTATTTTTTTTAAACACAATAATTGCTTTCATTCCTCACGGGTTTATAAATTTTTTAATTTCTAAACGTACATGTATGTGTTCATAATCATTGTGATGTTGATTTAGTAATAACTTATAAGATGTTACGATTGATTCTTTTATTTAATAAGTTTTCATGCGTCTTATTTCATTTGTTTTGATGATTCCTTTGGAGGCATCATTAGAAAAAGACAAATAATAGCTTATAAAAATCTCATGTGATACAAATTTTTGCACAACCAAACAAACCATGTTTTTTTCCTTCTATAACATAAAAGTATAAATATAACATTTTACATCTGAATTTTCTACCATAAAAAAACTAAACGTTATTGTTCAAAAAGTATGCATCAATGAACCAACTCGAACTCATATGTGCAAAAAGTATTGTCAAACGCCATCACCTACCAATTGATCAAACGTAAATGTTAACCCATTAACAAATAAAATACTTTCATATAAAAATAGTATTAACCAATAACTAATTCAATGCTCTATATAAACAGCATGCTCTTAATCAAATGTAAATATCAACTCATTAAATTTAAAACACTAACATCTTGTGTCCTTTTAATTTCAAAAGGAAAATCCCGTGGAACATAGCGAAAGAAAAACTAAAGACCCGTGGTTCAACTTCTACAATTTGATAAAAAAAATGGTATTGAATTTGCCAGATTGACTCGTTAAATGAAAAGATGATCATACCTTGACAACTGTAGGAATCAGCATCTTTTATTCATTGAAATACATTTATGAATCTGATAACATATTCAAAAGAAAGAATAAATCTAAAATTATAAAGACAAATAGAACAAAGTATTTAGATGAAATGAAGCACCTTTATGATATTGTCAAGCATCGTTTTTCATCGTGATTCACCTAACGATTACATCAATCTGCAAAAGAAACAAATAGTATAAAAATTGTTAGTTTAGAGAGAGGATACAATACTAACTATTAAAACAAATTAGATTGTTGTAAATAAAATATATAAAAATGGCTGATAAAACTTGTTGTGCACCATCGCTTACATATAAATACTGACCACTTGGTTTTTACCAATTTCGTCAAAACAATGACCCGGAGAAAATGGAGCTTAAAGTTTGTACCTTTTTCATATGATTTTTCAGAAATCCTGACGCTTGTATCAAGAATGTGCCATAGTTCTTGATCTTAAAACAATCCAGTTTATGGAGACTTGTTACTAAACCTGCGAATAAACTATCATAAATCTCGTGGCTGGTATGCATTACATGAGAAAGGAAGGAAAAATGCTATTTATAAGCTCTTATTTTTTTATAACATACATGTGATTTAAATGCATTTAATGGTTTTTATTTACAGGTATTCATTGTTGCTATAATTGTGCTTGTAACTGTCGGGACTCTCCATATGATTTAAATGCATTCAATGGTTTTTAATTGCAGGTATTCATTTTTGCTATAATTGTGCTTGTAACTGCCGGGACTCTTCATATCTGGATGAATGAAACCGAAAATTGATTCACTATCAAAATATAGCTTAATGAGGATACAAATCTTTTGTTCTAAATCATAAATACTGCCACATTAAATATAGCAAACTCAATCTTATATATTATAAGATTTTTTTTTAATTTTAGTTATTGTTAATACAAATAATGCTTAAAAACGTTATTTATATTTTTCGACTCCTCTACGTTTTGAAGATGACAAAATGCAAAAACATTCACGATAAAAATAAACGTTTACATGTTATTAATCGTAAACTTCCATTTCGACATAAATCACTTAAGGTATGGATAAACAAATCATTAAACTTAATTAGTGATCAAGAAAATAATTTTTCTTCTTAATCCATCACATTTCTACAAAACTATATTTTTACAAAATTACACAAAATAGTTTTGTTAAATAAAAATAATGTTTTATTTAAAAACATAAATTTGAATTCAGATTTTCCCCCCAAAACTGAATACAACTCACCAGGATAAACCTTCCCCACAAAAGGACAAAAATCAGAGCGTCAGTCTAGGGGCGGCCCCCAGATATATCTAGGACCGCCGGGACCGCCACCAGCTGACCGTTGGGATTTCCTGGCTATAAATACTGCACTATTCTCAGCAGAAAAACACACCTCTTAGCACGATTTTTTCAGTCACCTTTCTCTCTCTAAAAACCTTCTTTCTCTCACTAAATATCTTGATCACTAACATAGTTTAATCTTGTTTCAAGTGATCAAATCTCATCTTCTATCTTCTTCCTTCTTCTATCAAGTGCAAGAGAAGAACACTCGTATTCGCCAAGAAACGAAGTGTTATAGATTAGTGATTTCTCCTCTCTTCTTCTAAGATTCAAAACTCTATTTTGATTATCTTGTGTGATTGTGTAAGTCAGATAGTGTGTAAATCCGATAGTGTAGATCTTGTGATTGTGTAGTACTTGTGAAGTGGTAGATTGGTTCTAGCTAAGATTAGGACTCGACATTTAGCTTAGTGTCGAAAAATAACGTAAGCGACGTCTAAACGGTTTCTCCGCCTGAAGGGAGCTTGTTGACATAGTGAAATTTCAAGTCGGATACACTAAGAGTGGAGTAGGGCAAAGAAGAGCTTCGTAGCCGAACCACTATAAATCTTGGTGTCTTGGTTTGATCGTTCTTTCTCTTATCTCTTTATATTGTTTGTGTAGTTATTACAATTAGATAGTTATCTTGATTGGTTCATATTGTTGATTGATTGAACATATACCCGAATCTAACAATTTTAGAAGTAAAATTTTAAAACGTCTGTAAACTATTCAACCCCCCATCTAGTTTCCACAATTGGTATCAGAAGCCGAAGTCACTCAAGATTTTTAAAATATACTGTATTTTAAAGCTTGGATCGATCTATGGATTTCGACAAATATCTAGAAGGGCAATCCATGAAAATACCACCACTCTTTGAAAGTGATAGTTTTATTTATTAGAAAAATAGATTTGAAACATATGGTAAATCGAATGATCTTGATCTTTGGCACGTTATTACCAACGGTGGTTTTCAACCTATTGAACAAAATTTGAAAACCAAACTAGATGAGGTTATCCCTTTTGAAAAACAAAGTGATGATCTTAAAAAGAGGCTTGCGAAAAATAACGAAGCCAAAATGGTCATTTACAACGCTTTGCCAAGAAAAGAATATGAAAGAATTTTCATGTGTAACACGACAAAAGAAATTTGGAAAACTTTGTTAATCACCCATCAAGGTAATAGCCAAGTCAAAGATAACAATATTGACCTTTTGGTACAACAATATGAACAATTCGTCATTTTTAAATACGAATCTATAGATAATGCTTTTGCTATATTTAATACTATTATTACTAGTCTAAAAGCTCTTGATGAAGGTTACTCTAGCAAGAATTATGTTAGGAAGTTTCTTAGGGCTCTACATCCCAAATGGAGAGCAAAGGTCACGGCGATTGAAGAGTCAAAAGACTTAACATCACTGTCACTTGATGAACTCATCGGGAACCTCAAAGTTCACGAGATGATCATCAAGAAAGATTCTGAAATAGTCAAAGCTAAAGGAGAAAGAAAATCTCTTGCTCTAAAGGCTAAGAAAAAATCTAGTGATGATGAGTGTTCGACTTCCGGAGCTGAAGACGAAGAATACGCCATGGCGGTTAGAGACTTCAAGAAGTTCTTCAAGAGAAGAGGTAGATTCGTGAGACAACCACGGAACGACAAAAAGACGTTCCAAAGAAGCCGAGATGACAAGAACGGAAAAAGTGATAGAAAATGTTTTAGATGCGGTGATCCAAATCATCTTATTGGAGAATGTCCAAAACCACCGAAAGACAAGAACCAAAGAGCATTCGTAGGAGGTTCTTGGAGTGATAACAGTGAAGAAGATTATGAGAAGGTCAAAGACGAGACATGTCTCGTAGCTCAAGCATCAAATGAGGTATGTTCCGATTCCTCTTACTTTAGTGATGAAAATTCATCAATTGATGATTTTACTTTAGATAATGAATATGATAAACTTTGCAAGATGAGTTTAAAAATAATCACTAAGAATAAACAACTAAAAGTTACTATAAATAATTTAGAAATTGAACTTAGTGAACTAAAATTAAAATTGTCTACATTAGAGAAAAACAAAGGAGTTGATCTCGAATGTACAAATTGTCAATTACTTAAAATTGAGAATGAAAAACTCAAAGAAGAAGCTATTAAACTAACTAAATTTGAAAAGAGAACACATTGCTTAAATGAAATGTTAAGCAATCAAAAACTCTCTGGTGATAAATTAGGTTTAGGGTTTAACTCATGTGAAGCATCAACTAGTAAGTCTAAGGAAATAAAATTTGTGAAATCTCAGAAAGAAACGTCCTCTGGTGGCGGTCCCCCAAATACCATGGGCGGACCCCATAAAGTCTAGACGGCCCCCAAAGCAATCAAAGGGCCATTTGTCTGTTCACTAGAATCTAAAAAATCTGTTTCTTTTCAAAAGTCCATTTTGGGTCCTAGACCAAAACACATAATGGTAAACATGTTAAAATTCCCGTTGCTAGTGATAATGAGGTTAAACAATTTTATAAACCAACGTTAAAACCCAGAGTTGGATTTTATAAACCAAGTTTTAGGTCAAACTCCACAACCTAGAAGAGTAAATAATCATTATCCTCGTTCAAACACCGCAATCAAAAAGGAATGTTGGTCGACAAAACCAACCTCATGGCTTTCTCATAACTTGAAACAACTTTCAACCTCAAAGTTACATGTCATGGGAAATATGTCCTCCATTACAACATACCAATCAATGCATCAAAATGAAGGGATGTTTAGCACAACAACCTGTGTACACATGAGATATTGGGGACTAAATGTTTGAGTTATTGTCTTATATAAATAGATATGCCTTGGAGTCGACTTGGAACCCGATGAGTAGATTAAAGATAGCGAATGCTCTAAACACATGACGGGTAACCGGAAGCTCTTCTCAACCTACAAGGCATACAATGGAGGTAATGTCATTTTTGGTAGTAATCTTTGCGGTAACATCATTGGCAAATGTACGATTTCTAATGACTCTCTCAATATAGATAATATAGAATATGTAGATAACTTAAGATTTAATTTGCTAAGTGTAGGCTAAATATGTGATAATAAATGTAGAGTAACTTTCTCTGAACATGATAGTAAAATCACTAAGGACGGTAAGGTTATAGGTAGAGGTATTAGGAAGAAAGGCTTATACGTGATGAAATTAGAAAATAAGCCGAAAGACAAAATTTATCTTCCAACGATTAATGAAAACTCCACGTTGTGGCATAGGAGATTAGGTCACGTTAATATGCATATCATTCAATCGTTAGCATCTAAGAAATTAGTTAGAAACTTACCTAAGTTTGATCAACACTTCTATGATGCTTGCAAAATTGGAAAACAAGCTCACGCTAGTCACAAAGCTAAGAATATAGTCTCAATGACTAGATGCTTAGAACTCCTTCATATGGATCTCTTCAGTCCATCTGCCGTACGGAGTTATGGAGGAAACCTCTATACCTTAGTCATAGTAGATGACTACTCTAGCTATACTTGGACAAGATTTCTTAAGAATAAAACCGAGGCCTTCGAGCAATTTGAATTCTTTAGTAGGAAAATAAAAAATCAATTAGGTTGTTCAATAGTGTCAATTAGGACGGACCACGGTAGAAAATTTGATTATGAAGTGCAATTTAGAGAGTTTTGTAATGCCAACGGTGTTACACATCACTTCTCGGCTCCACGCACTCCACAATCAAATGACGTGGTAGAAAGGAAAAATAGGACACTATAAGAAATGACTAGAACCATGTTGAATGAACAATCTATACCATAAAAGTTTTGGTGTAATGCCGTAGATACTTCAACATACATCCTCAACCGAATCCTAATTAGAGCCATCTTAGGTAAAACACCTTATGAACTCTTGAGAGGTAGGAAACCTACTCTTGATTACTTTAGGGTGTTTGGAAGCAGGTGCTTGAAGTGTTGAAGCAAGTGCTTAATTTATAAACCACCAAAGGACTATCCTTACAAGTTTGACCAAAGTCATACGAATGTATTCTTTTAGGTTAACTCGACAAAATAGTTAAGCCTACATCATCCTTAACAAACATTCTAGGAAAGTCGAGATCTCTCAACGTGACATCTCGATAACTCCTCCACCCTCTATAGACATCACCCTTGGTGGTTGATGACTTAGACGAAGAAGAAGCAATTAAGGTTATGAAAAGAAAAAACCTAAAATATGACATTGTGGATGAAACTTTAGAGATTAGACGAAACAGTCATTATTTAAGGAATCTAGGAAACCATCCATTAGAAATGTCATAGGAAAACTTTAACCAAAAGAAACTAGTGAACAAGCCAAAACCAAAAGTACTCTTTTTGTTTTATATCAACTATAGAACCTAAGAATGTGAATGAAGCCTTAGGAGATGAAAGTTGGATAGTCGCTATGCAAGAAGAATTAAATCAGTTCGTTGCTAACGACATTTGGGAGTTAGTTCCACAACCTAGGAATATGACAATCATAGGAACTAAGTGGGTGTTTAGAAATAAGTTAGACGAGAACGGTATTGTTTCTCGAAATAAGGCTAGGTTAGTTACTCAAGGCTGTAATCAACAAGAGGGCATCGATTATGATGAAACTTATGCCTCAGTTGCTAGACTTGAGTCAATTAGGATATTATTAGCTTATGCTTGTGCTTTAGATTTTAAGCTATTCTAAATGGATGTAAAAAGTGCATTCCCTGAACGGTTTTATGAATGAGGAGGTATACGTGGCACAACCTCCAAGATTCATTGACTTTGAAAAACCGAATCATGTTTACAAACTAAAGAAAGCTTTATATGGTCTTAAACAAGCACCCAAAGCTTGGTATGATAGATTAAAAGCTTTTCTTATTAAACATGAATATAAAATGGGAATGGTAGATAACACTCTTTTTACTAAGAAGAAAAGTTCAAACCTCATCATCGTTCAAATTCTGTCCTCGACATTTATTCGGTTCGACTTGTTAAAGACATGTTGTGATGAATTTGCCAAAATCATGCATGAACGGACCGTTCGAGGATGAGCATGATGGGTGAAACTTACTTCTTCCTTAAACTTAAAAAATAAAAAATGGAAGATGTTTATTTTCTTTAATCAAATCTATATATATTAAAGTAATGCTTAGAAATTTGGCTTTAAAAGAATCTAAAACCAATAAAAAACCCCATGTTCCTATGATACCAAACTCATGAAAGATGAAGAGTGTGAGTCGGTAGATAATACCAAATATCAAGGCATAATAGGTAGTTTATTATACCTAACGGCAAGTAGGCCCGATATCATGTTTAGTGTCTGCCTTTGTGCCCGCTTCTAAGAGGCTCCCAAAACATCTCACCTTAAAGCGGTTAAGCGTATCTTCCAATACATTAAAGGCATCTACGCACTTTAAGACTTATGGTATCATAAGGGGGACCGACATAGAAATAGTAGAATATGTCGTACTTCTGATATACAGGAGAGATATATGTGGATACGATAGGTAAGCACTAGCGGTATTTTGATACTTGCGTGGTTGGGATGTTGTTTTGACATTTTGGTTTCTCGAGACAAGAAACAAACCGCTCTTGCTATATCACTACCGATGCCCCGAATACGTAAGCGTCGGGAAAGGCGTGTCAAACATGCTCTATGGATGAAACTAGCTGCTTATCAACTATGATGTTTGAACTCGAAGACGTGCCAATCATGTGCGACAATAAGGAAGTTGAACTTAGCAAAACCCCTGTAAGTTGCAAATTCTCAACCAAACAATCGATATTCGGTCGCCACTTTCTTTTGATGACTAATGTTCCAGCAAAGGATATATCTACACCAAAAGTTGCCGTCAGTCGGTAAAACATAGCCGACATTCTTATGAAACCCTTTAAAAATGATCGTTTAACTATCTAAGTTCTTTTGGGTGTTGGAATGATTCGAACACAGCTCCATAAATCATATTAGTCGCTTTCCTTTTCTTTGTCTTATTCTAGTCTGTGTTCTATTTCCGTGTCGTGACAAACTTACATATTCATCCAAGTACTTAACCACATTTTTAATTCGCGAAATGCCAAATTAAAACGCACTACCACTTAATAAAATTTTCATCAATACTAAGTCCAAAATCGCATTGCTAAGGGCGGCCCCCAATATATTTAGGATCGCCTGCTAAATACAGGATCGCCAACAGTAGACATCATATTTTACACTTAGCCAAAATTTTTCTTAAAACACAAAACAAACACCCCCTTTCTTCTCTGTTGCGACGAATACCACGACTTAAAACACTCAAAAAACTCAAATCACCATTAAAAACATATTGAAGATAAAATCAACACCTACAATCATTCATAACATCATCAACATCATCAATTGTAAGTCATTTCATCTATTTTCTTTCAATTTAGGTCTAGGGTTCATGATGAACACTAAAAATTAAAATTGGGGATTTTTCATTTTTCGTTTAAATTTGTACAATTAGGACTACTAGGATACAATGTAAAGCTAATATGCTTCCCGTAGACATAGGATTTGCATACATTAGTAAGTTTGTTAAAAAATTGATTTCGAACCAAAACCCCAATTTTATTTTCAAATTACTCACGTTAGGAACATAATAAAATTGTTATTATGCATTGTTAATACAACTCAAAAACGTTGTCAAACACATGCATAATGATCTCATGAACAAATTTCGAGATACATAATTCATATGTATTTTTCGACTAGTTTGGATGAGCAAAATCAAACTAAGGAGCGTTTTGATTAACTCTTAGGTTTTTAATTTTAGGTCGAGTTAATTGTTGCTCCACATTTGTCACATTTAGGCGCATACTAGGCACGAACTTAAAATACCAATACAAGTATAAGAAATTAAAATGTGATTATGGTTATTTTAGGTGACAATGCCTCAAATTACCGCACTAGATCATCAAAAGACCCGAAACTACATTTCACTCATATCAAGTGAATTTAATCAACCCTTACAAAACACAATTGCAAGTATGGAAAAATGATACTTTCATGAGGATAGGGTTGTGAGTCAAAATTTTGAAAACATGAGTCATATCCGTGCTAAATTTGAATCAATTGATTTTGATTGTTTGTTGAACATAAACGAACAAATTGTTCCTCGTTTTGTTCTCGTGTTATTTAGTCTACTTATACTTTTGCTTAAAAACTACACGGTCACGATGTGGTCTAACTTTGTTATACAGTAAGTCTTCTCTCTCACTCATTGAGGAATTCAGTCAAATCTTAAAATTTACAGTTCAAAGGTTCAAGTGTCACACAACGAATGGTGGGTCACTCGACTTACTTGTCAATAAGTGTTCCAAGAAAGGCTCGTTTTATAAAAACTAGACTCCTCCTTCTCATAATGTCATAAGTCTTTTATTCAAATTCCTCGACAAGGTCAAGCCACTCGTCTAAAAACAAGAAACAAGTTGTCGTTGAATAAAAATGAAATCCTACCAGCCATTAAATCATCATCATATGAAAACCATGGGTTGATATCATTCGTGAAAATGCCATTTGTCCTAGGAGCGTCATAAGGGGTCTGTAACTCAGCAATGTCTTTTTCATATGCTTTATTGCATTGAGACCTCCACTCGATACAATCTAGCATTTTTCATTCTCAAGAGAATGGAAAAGACTCAAAACAAACCTAAGGAACTCTTACCTTATGGAAAGCTTTTGACTAGATTGTTCAAACATGTTGTGTCCATCTTTCTTGAGTTATCAATTGATCACTACATCTCACATGATCGAGTCATTCATCCCTTCGCTCCTCATTATGAGTGAAAGACGCGATTGGATCATGGCAAGAAAAGACCTCGTGAATCAAATGCTAGCTCCTCCTCCACCACTTTAAATCATCCATCCTCATCTCACCCTTTGGATGATACCATTGATGAAAATAATGATGAATCATTTCATTCTAACTCTTCCTCTCTCTCTCAAAATGTCTCTTCCTTGTCAAATGTTGTCCCTAGGTCCGTCAAAACCCTCGTCATGAAAGTCATAACTTGAACACCTATCTCTCCGAAACTATAAATCTTCAAACCCAACAACGAGATGCTCACCGGGAAGGGTTAAGGTCAGTTGAACAAGCTCTCAAGAACATGATGGGTGGAAAATAGAAGTGAACATGTTGGCTTAAACTACTTGAAGGGACTATTTTATTATTATTTTATGTATTATTATTATTATTTAATACATTATGTTTTTAATACATTATTAGGATTAGGAATGGCAAATGACAATTACATTTGATTTGGATGACTCTCTCTATTTGATCATCCTATAAACGCTTTATGATTAGCAAAATTTATGAATGTGGGAACAGGCAAAAACAATTGCTTACCACTGGACTATATGATTTGTATTGCTAGTCTTAGGACCACAATATTAGGTGCTTGAATTAGTTGATCTTGAATTTCGTAAAATGCCCTCTAATTTTAAATGGATCTTAAGAATAGGAAATAATAGAAAATTTTCATTTTTCAAATACGGCTCCCATAATACCCGGCGGCAACATCCTATATATTTGACCGCTCGATAATAATGGGACCGCCGCAGGGGGAACAGAAATTTTTGGTTTGCCTCTCTTTTATGTATTCTTTGAACCTCCATTACATCCTAAAGTTGGCATTTCCCTGTTTAGCTAAACCATCTTTTGCATCCCATTCTATCCAAACCATGCTTTGCCATTTTATCCTATCTTTCTCAGTATTTAAATCATACAATCTCATACTTCACTACCACCTTCACCTTCTTTATCCTCCTCTCCTTCATCATCAATGTCTTGCTCAAACCACCATTCCAACTTCTCTAGAAAACCAAGAATGTCGGTAAGACAAGTATAGAAACACAAAACATCCACTCTAAAATCATCACATTCTTCCCAAAAAGACTCACCTTGACTTCCTATAAGAGTCTATTTACAATCTCCTTCACCACTATCATACAATCCCTTAAGAGATCAAATGATCAACCAACTTCACAACATTCGCCCTCCTGGATTTTTAGACTCTAACCCATCAATGCTACATTCATGCACCACCTTCACCACCACCAAAACCAATTCATCCTCCTTCTCATGCTCAAGTTGAATTTCACTCGAGTTTTTGTCATTGTTGCAAGTTTTCTAGACACCAATTTCACTCCTTGAGAAATAAATCAACTTTATTACTTTTTTTCATCCCTGCCCAATACCCTACAAACTCGAAACGCCCTCTAAAATCATATGTCTCCTAACCCCTCTTTTCCTCTTTAATTATTCATTTCTCATTATGAATTATCTACCTAAAGTAATTGACCATCTTATCTTTGATTATGGCATCTTTTTCATTTCAAGTATCCACTGTGTTGATCTATGCCCTTATTATGTCTTTATTTCATAATTATCTACTTTAGAATTGTATTGATCATTACAAAGTATAGTTTGAAATTTGTCTCTTCTTGTATTATGTCTTTAGCTTTATCTTATGAATGTACTACTTGCATTTTCTATTGTATGAATTTCTTGATTGTTGAATGAAACTCTCTTTTGGGTGACTTGAATCTAATGTGTTATTTAAAAGTATTTGGTTTTGCTCCTTGTATCTCTTAACTTTGTTTTGTAGCAACCCAATTTTCATAGATCGTTCACTTGATGCCCAAACGGTATAGGGGGTAGCATCATCAAAGGGGATGTTTGTATATCGTCGTTTTCTTTTTCCTAAAAACACTCGACGATCATCCTTTTTAAATTCGACAAAAAAGGGGGAGAAATGGAACAAAAAGTCATATTATTTGTAACTTTTAACTTTTTTATTTTTCTACAAAATGAGTTATATTTTGTCATAATAAAAAGGGGGAGATTGTAATACAAATAATGTCTTGAAAAAGTTATTTATGTTTTTGAGCATCTCAAGGTTTTGATAATAACAAAATGTTCAAAACCGTTTTATATAAAATTAAACGGTTTACAAATTATTATGTAAAAATTTCATTTCTAAGATTAGTAATCACTTCAAGGTATTCGATTCAACAAATCTATTAAGATGATTAGTGATCAAGAAAATATTTTTTTCTTATCCGTCACATTTTTATAAAAGAATTTCGCAAAATTAATTATACAAAATATTTTTTAATTAAAAGAAAAGTTTTATTAAAAACATAAAATCTGAAATTCAAATTTTCCTTCCAAAATGGAAGGTTGATAAGTGTAGAATACACATATCCATTTATGCTTAAAATAACTAAAAAAAACCCAAAACTAGACCAAAATAGCAAAAAAATGCTTGTTATTTTCGTGTTTTATGTGTGCAAGGTTCGGATCTGTCTCAAAAATCACAAGAAAATAGTCAAAAACAGCAAGCACACGGACCACGGGAGAATCAGAAGTAGTTCAAAGAAGCAAAGATTCAAAAGCCGAAGCCAGAAAAGTCAAGCCTCAGTTCAAATCCAGTCAAAGTCAGTCAAAGATGGTCAATAAAAGTCAACAAAGACACAATAAAACACTATTACCCAGGATGCATAAGCCCAAAACCCTAACCCATTTCCTTTTTAATATACCACAAGGACTGATCCTGTAATTTTAGAAAGTTATTTATAACTAGAAATGGAATAAACAAAGAAAGGGACTGAAATTGCCAAAAGGGCAAAGTTCAACTGAATTTTACCCTGTTTTTAGTTATAAAAAGGGCTGGTAATTCCAAAACACTATTCATCGTCGTCCCAACTTACCCATAGTAAAAAAAAACAAAGGGCTTATGAAAATTTACTATGGGCATTGAAGTCAATTTCAAGAGTTACTATAGCACAATGGCAGGGTCAAGAGACAAAATCTTTAGTCTTATTAGCTCTCAGCTATAGGATGCCACGTCATCATGGAGAAGCACAAATTGTAGTGGGTTTTTGTAACTAAATCATTTTAGTAAAGATGCAAAGTGTGCCCTCTAAAGGAAAAAATTGCCACGTTGGCAAATCCGGGTTGGAGGTCACTTATTTATCTAAGGCTAAAATCTTAGCCCCCAAATGATTGGTTTGTTTGGATGGCTAGATGTGATGAGTTTTTGGCTGAGGACTCTATGAGGTTATATCCAGTTTGTTGAAATTGTTTTCAACTTTGAAAGTTGAACTATAGGAGGTTATCTCCTAAACACTAATTCACTTCGATAGTTTCATTTTGTTGTATATATTCAATTTCACAAAATAATACTATTAAAAATCATAAAGTTTAAAAAGTAATATTGTGTTTCCTTTCTTTTTAGTATAAGTAAAAGTTAATGAAAAAATATAGAAAAATCTAAAATATATATAAGAAAAATCTTCCTTTTTAATTAAACACGAAATATAATTCACCATTTGGTAAAAATACAAATATAACAATTCTCAACGGAGGTGTTATCATATCTAATTTCCGGTGAACTTGTTGGTTCCCAAATCGAACTAAAACAAAAAAAATTTAATACTTGCATTTGTGTCTATACAAAGTAGGGTCTCAACCTTGAAATAGCATTTTCAAGAGCTACCGTGAAGTAGTTGATTATTTGGTTTAAGTCTCTTTCGTGTAACCGTTAAAATTCATTGTAAAAAAAAATTAGTGTAAAGTTTTGCTTTTTAATTTTTAGTTTTTCTTTTTATGCGCAATTTGTTTTCGTTCGCAAATCTCAAAGACGCGACAACAACAAACTCTTCAGGTTGTTGTGAAAAATTTTGATTAGAAACGAACCAAATGTTTATCATAACTTGTTCCATGGCCGACAATGACCATGACCCAAATGTTACAAGCACCCATCGAGGGTATGAAGATGCTATAGTTGTTCCACCAATCAATGCTAACAATTTCGAGCTTAAGCAACCTTTAATCAATCTTGTGCAAAGCAATAAGTTTTTCGGGTTAGACAAGATCCTCACAACACCTTCGATTTTTAACAAGGTCACTTCAACGAGTTTAGACATCCTGAAGTCCGAAACACTTCGATAAAGCTTTGCCTTTTTCCTTTTTTATTAGGGACGATGAAGCCCCGAGATTGGTTAGAGAAGGATCCTCTAGATCAATTACTCACATCGGACGACCTTGTTTCAAAATTCATAAACCAATTCTCTCCCACCATCAAAAAACATAACCTCCGAAACAAAATCACCAATTTTTCACTAGAACCAAACGAAACCTTTAACGATAGTATCTGGGAACGTTTTAAAGACTTGCTTCGTCAATGTCCTCACATGGCTTCTCGGAACTCCACCAACTCGATACTTTTTTACAAACTCTTTGAATTCAAACGTTCTAGATGCCTTAGATTCGCCGCCGGTAGGTGGCATTTTCTGGACCAAAATGCCTCAAGAGTTTAGCGATTATTGAAAGCAATTGTCAAATGTTTGTTTACTCAAGAATCATGCTAATTGTTCAAAGAGTGTGTACGGATTGACTCCTCTTCTAATTCTTCACCTTCTAATTATTCTTTCGATATGCAACAAATAGCCGCTTCTCTCGAGGATAAGATGACTATCAAGATGAACAAGATGTTGAATGAAATGAAAGCTTTAGTTGTTACTTTCCTGCACCGTCTTTATTCTCCCACGTAAGCAGTTGAGGAGAGGTAAGTGGGTCACGTATGGATCGAATCACCTCATTTTTAAACTTTGGCCATTAACTCGATGGTCACGTCGGAAACGATTTTCCGCTTTGTTTCCAGGGACCATATCCCAACAATTGCAACAGAACCCAGCCGTTGTCAATTTTCTCAAAGAAATCCAACCTTCCAATTGTGGCACATGTAAATTGAAACACCGGGTTTTATCAATCAACCAAATGTTTCAAAAACAAACCATAGGAAACCAAAACCTGTTACCAAGGAACTAAATTTCTAACTTCAATCAAACCGAGGAAACTTTAATCATAAAAAACCGTCCAAACAACCAAAATCCAGTATACCTACCACCAACCAATCAACCACAATCAATAAAGTTTACCTTACCAACCTCAACAAATGCGTGTTTTAAAAGCGGATTTTGAAAAAGCTACGTCAAAGGCAAATGACGCGTTATTAAAGAATGTGGCAAAATCAAAATCAAGGTTTGCAAAATCAAATGGCAATGTTGCTTACAAGTTTGTTAAACAAGCCTTGCACAGCAAGTTTAAGATTTAGGCAAATTCCAACCAAGCTTCAAGTTCAAGTTCTTTACTTATCAATACCATTCCAAATCTATAGGGAAAGAAGCCAAGGCAATTACCAACTTCGTAGTGGTTTTATCGCCTCCATACGATGGGACTCCCGATTCAATCGCTTGGTGGGGAAATGGAATGTGATGGTGACAAAGGGATACGGAGATAAAAGCTACCCGAATACACCAAAGACATATCCAACCTCCAATGGTCCTAGGAACAAACAACGACAAAGAACCAATCGGAGAACCTTTTTCGTTTGCTAACAAGGCCAAACCAATTTTGCCTTACCGTCGATCAACAACAAATGATTCGTTCGGAAAAGGGTTTATATCATAGCTTCAAAGTTTATGGAAATTTTTTACGTAATCTTCACTTTGAAGCTAAGTTTCGCGGATGTATTTACTCTCATTTCATATGCCAAGTTTGCCTCCGATGTTCAAAAGATGCTTAACACAAAAAACAAGTTAATTGAGTTACCAAAACGCCGTTGAATGAAATTGTAGTGCGGTTGTCCTAAAAAGCTTCCTGAAAAAGCTAGGTGACCCAGGTGCGATTTCTCATTCCATGTGATTTTTTAGAGTTCGTCAGTTACTTAGGCCCTTGCCGATTTAGGTGCTAGCTATAAATCTCATGCCTTTATCCATTTGGAAAAAAGCTTAACTACGAGCCTAACGACACAAAATGGTATTATTAGAATTAGCCGACCGTTTATAATTTCAAACCAACCGGTGTAGATGATAATGTTTTTGTTCAAAGTAGGATGTTTTACTTTCCTGCGATTTCGTGTTCTTGATTTTTGCGTATTCCTCCGATATTACCGTTGATACTCGTGGCGGACCCTTTCTTAGGACGCTCATGCATTTAATTCGATGTTTACGGAACGGAGAGATTACTCTTAGGAATGATGATCAATCGTTAAACCTTAATTTGGTTGATGCACCTTCCATTTCATTCAACAATCTCGAAATCATTGAAGAAAGAAAAGTTGAATCTCATGATGTCACTTCAGTGAAGAGTACTCACAAGGATGTACTTGGAGTTTCGATCTCATTGTTTCAAAACAATCATTCTACCGTACTTCAATCCGATTGTGTCTACTTCATCTCCACGCTTACTCCTTTGATGAAAGCGATTTTATACTTTTTTGAGGAAGCGAAATGCATTTTTTAGAATCGGATGATGAACCGTTCACAGTTTTAATGATACCGCTACTATGATCCCGTAGGGTGAGATTCATTCTTGGATGCACTTCCTCAACAGTGATCCACTACCTTCACCATACCAAGGAGATACTCACCCGGAATTTAAAAAGATCTTAAGTGTGAACCAAAGAAGTCTTCAATCGAATTATGACTTATTATGAAAAAAAGTTGAAATTCCCGAAAGTCGAACTTTAATGAGTTACATCCACATTCGCGAGTATGCGTTTTTAGAGGAAAATAACAAGCTTCCGGTAATAATTTCAAAAGATTTAAGCCAAGATGAAAAGACCTCACTCATCAACGTTCTGAAAAACCGAAAACAAGCAATCGCTTGGAAACTTTCTGATATCAGAGGCATTGATCCAGAGTTTTGCTCTCATAAAATCCTTTTAGAAGATGATTACGAACCTTCAGTCCAACATCAAAGGAGGGTTAACCCTAAAATCCACGACGTTATCAAGAAAGAAGTAGAAAAACTTCTTGGACGCGGGATTGATTTTATCGATCTTGGTTAGTCCATGGGTTTAGTCCAGTCCATTGTGTTCCTAAAAAATGTGGTATGGACCGTTGTCACAAAAACAAAGAAAATGAGATGGTGCATACAGATTAGTCACGGGATAGATGAGTTTTTTTTTGCATCGATTATCGAAAGTTGAAACGAAGCAAACTTGTAAAGACCATTTTCCGTTACCATTCATGACCATATGTTAGTAGCGATTCCAGCCGACTTTTTGTAGCAAACAAGTTTTATTGTTTCTTAGATGTTTTTCAGGGTATTGAAATCCTAATGTTCTGAATGATCAAAGAGAAAACTACTTTTACGTGGCCAGTACGGAACTTTCGCGTACCGTCGTTATGCCCATTCGGGATTGTGCAATGCACCGGAAACTTTAAAGTTGCTATGATGGCCATTTTTCACGACATGATAGTAAAACGATGGAGGTTTTTATGGACGATTTTTCAGTTTTTTTGGAGGATTTCTTTTTCTATGTACTGATAATTTAGATGATTGACTTAAAGGGTTGTGTGAAGACACAAATAGCACTATTGGGAAAGACAGCCATTTCATGGTTAAAGAGGCATTGTTTTAGGACACTAAGATCTCTAGAAAAGGAATTGAAGTCGATAAGGCCAAAGTTGATGTAATTTCTAAGCTTCCTCATCAGTCGGAACGTAATCGGAATTTCGAGTTTTCTCTGGGGCATGGTCTGGATGTATATTATCGAAGGATTTATCACAAAGACTTTTCCAAAATCTCTCGACCTTATGACCATCTATTAATGAGAAAAACACTCCTTCATTTTTTTTGAAGATGCATTCTAGCCTTATAAACATGAAAAAGAAGCTGACGAAGCTCCTGTTCTCTGCTTGTCCAAATTGAGTTGGGACCACCTTTTGAAATACATGTGCGATGCAAGTGATTATGCAATAGGTGCGGTCTAGGACTAAAGGATTGTGATAGCATTTCCGACCCAATTCATTATTGCTAAGTAAGACCATGACTGAATGCAGAGACAAATTACACTAACAACTCGAGAAAAGAGATGCTCTGCCAGTTTCTGTTTTATGCTTTTGATGTAGTTTCGATCATATCTAATCATGAACAAGAGTGTGTTTACAGGGACATTCCGCTTTTTAAAATACCTTTAACAAGAAAGACGCCCCAAACGCAAGATTGACTTAGATGGGTCTTACTTCTTCGAGAATTTGATTTTTAGTTAATTCAATAACTAGGGAGCTGAAAAAACTATGCAGGCCCGATCACCGCTCTCGTCTTTGAAATCCTTATGAGAATACTTTTGACCCAAAGAGATTAAGAGACTTTTCCTTAGAGACTTTTCAAGTGTGTTACTTCCGAAAGGGACCAAGTACCCGTGGTTCGCCGACTTTGCTACTACCACGCCGGGGAAATCAATTAAAAAAGGAATGTCGACTCAAGAGAAAGAAAACAAGGTTCTTTAAAGATTGTAAACTATTATTTCTGGGATGACCCTTTTTTTTCAAAACTTGTGCGGATCAATAATCGAGGTGTGTAGATGGCAAAGAAGCTTTTCAAATTCTCGAAGCTTGTCACAGTGGACCACTTGAGGACACTACGGTGCCAACTTTTACCGCCAGAAGGTTTTGTGATATTGCCGGTTTCTTTTGGCCTAACATTTATAGGATGCTTTCGGAATTTGTCAATCTTGTGATGCATTTATGTCAAAGACAAGGCAGATCTGTCTAACGTGATGAGATGCCTATTAATGCCAATCAAGTTTTGTGAAATTTTCGACTATTTTGGGGAATTGATTTTATGGGACCTTTTCCCATGTTAGGTGTATCAAATATATTTAGTAGCCGATCGACTCATCTTTCCAAATGGCGTTTGAAGCAGAAGCGCTCCCCACAACGTGCTAGGGTAGTTGTTAAGTTCTTAAAATCCCTTTTCTCCTATTCGGTGCTCTGAGAGCAATCATAAGCGATCGTGGGGACCCATTTTTGTAACGACAAATTTGATAAAGTTATGTCTATAATATAGTGTACCCATCGTCTTTTGACTCCTTACCACACCTCAGACGAACGTGAGTCAAGTTGAAAGTACACGAATCAACGGGGTCAAAAGAATTTGGATGAGACGGTAGGAGGAAAACCGTGCCTCATGGTCCGACAAACTAGATGATGCATTATGGGCTTTTAGAACCGCTTACAAGACTCCTATTGGATGCACTCCGTATAAGCTAGTCTATGGAAAAGCATGTCACTTACCAGTTGAACTAGAACACAAAGCATATTGGGCTCTTAAGCATGCCAACTTCGATTTAAAGACCGCGGGCGATCATCGAAAGCTTCAACTCAATGAACTTAGCGAGCTTCGTGATCAAGCTTACGAGAATTCGCTAATCTCTACCAAGGAGCAAGACACAAGAAACTACACCGATTCCCCCCCCCCCAAGCACTACAAGAAAAACCCAACCCGACCCATCTTCCCCATCCCCGTCTCCGCGTGCATCAGTTCTGCTTCTTCCCACAACTCCCCCCCCCCCCCCCCGTATTCCAAAGATTGTCCCTCCCGGACTTATCGCGCACTCTCGCGCACACGCTATCGCGCGCCCCACGGCTCCACTTTGCGCAATCACAGAGTGTTTATCCTTTATGGCACTGCCAGTTGTCTTCATGCGATGGTTTCTAATTTCAATGTCAACTGCCACCGTTTGATTTTGATAGCACTACTAGGGAGGGGATACACACCATGGTTTTCCAGACCTCCAGACTTTCCTAAGGATTACTAAACTTCAGGGATCAGTCGAGCTTGCGACTCGGTTTACCAAATAACAAGCCGCTTAGTCGGTGTTTACCCTTGATTAGTCCTTACTATTATATTTCTATTTTCTTAAACTAATGTGTTGTGTTGAGAGAGGCGTGTACTCTTTACGATTCTTGATATTTGTGCTTGTTAAGTTTGTTTTTGCCTGGATTCTCCCAACAATTTTCTGTAGCACTCTCGTGTCGGTTGATTTGTCCGTTCAACTACGGATTTAACTAATTTGTGTTGTGAAATTTGTTGGGGATGGCCAGTTCTTTTCATTCATGATCGAATAAAGTATATCTTGCATACTCATAAACGCTTAGATTTACGTAGAGACCCGACTTTTAAAACATGAGGACAATGGTCTCGTTTTAGTTTGGGAAGGGAATCTATTCATATGATATGCATGTAATTTTTTTTTTTTTTGTTTTTTTTTTTTTTTGGGGGTTTTCTCACAGTACATGTTTTCACAAATTTAAAATAATATATAATAAAAAAAAATAGTGTTAAGATTATAAAATGTGGATATGTCTGGTATGAATAGAAAGTAATTTTTGGAAACCGATCGTTCATGTAGAGTTCTGCTTGTATCCTTATCAATTTAATGTTGATAGTTTGTGCTTAGTCTCACGTTTGACTTTAAACATGCTAGACTTAAATCGTTAGTAAATGAAGACTTGTGCTAATCTCAAGTAGATTTTAAATATGCCAAGTTAGATTTTATATGGCTAAGTATTTGCAAATTCCTCTTGTGAAGATCATCGAAGTGTAGTGTCATGACTTGTAATTAACAATGCATCTTGTTTATAAGCTTAGCATAGGAAAGTGAAAAAGCGAGGATGATGAATGTTATCTTTTTGAACACTTAATTGTGCTTTTTAGATCTATGATCCTAATAGTTACCAAAGAGGTAATGAAAACCATTACATAATGTCACAAAATAAGTTGTAGTAGGTAATTATTTTATCAGAAAAATTCATAAAAAGAGCAAATCTTTGATTAAATGAGGAAATCGGTGAGTGTTTTTTAATTGTGATCTTTTAATTCTCTTCAACAAACACTTTTTGATACTTTTCAAGGATTAGTTTGGGGAATTTTCTGAGGTATTTGGTTATAAGGCTTCGTGATATTGCGTGTAGGACACACAATCGTTTAGTTTGGGAATTTGATAGTGCTAGAATACACAAATCCATTTATGCTTACACTAATTAACCAAATAACCCAAATAGACCAAAATGGCAAATATATGCTTGTCTTGTGTTTTATGTGTGTAGGTACGGATCAGTCAAAAATTCACAGAAAAAACAGGTCAAAAAAGGCAATTAGCACGGACACGGGAATCAGACAGAGTTCAAAAAGAAGCCAATGATTCAAGACGAATGCCAGAAAAGTCAAGCCTCAGTCAAATCCAGTCAAAGTCAGTCAAAGACGGTCAATAAAAGTCAACAAAAGCCCAATAACACCTTTTACGGATTTTCCATAAGCCAAACCCTAACCCATTTCCTCTTTTTATTATTACCACAAGGACTGATCTGTATTTTAGAAAGTTATTATAAATAGAATTGGATACTAAACAAAGAAGGGACTGAAAAATGCCAAAAGGGCAATGTTCAACGAATTTTACTGTTTTTGTTATAAAAAGGGCGGGTAATTCAAAACACTATTCATTGTGTCCCACTACCCCTACAGTAAAAAAAAAAGGGCTTATGAAAATTACACATGCGAAAAGGAAGAAGTCAATTAAGAATTTCTCAAGCCACAATGGCAAGGTCAAGAGGTCGAATTCAATGTATTATTAGATCTCAAAGCCAAAGAAGCCACGTCATCAATGGAAGAAGCATAAATAGTAGTGGGTTTTTGTAGTAAATCATTTAGTAAGATGCAACAATGTGTGCCTCAAACGATTGACATCGTTTGCTATTATGCGTGAGTACTTATTATTCCAAACGGGCCTAAAATCTTAGCCCCATTATGATTGGTTGATTGCGCATGGAAGAGAATCTGATGTGCGACTCAGAGGGCTAGAATCTTCTTTG
The DNA here is from genome assembly GCA_026074375.1 of Tanacetum coccineum. NCBI lineage: Eukaryota > Viridiplantae > Streptophyta > Magnoliopsida > Asterales > Asteraceae > Tanacetum > Tanacetum coccineum. The sequence continues at coordinate 10,895 of BQNB010056529.1, read as the reverse complement.
TTCAGCTATAAATAGGACCTCATTCTCACACACTCGTGGCATCTAGTTTTTTTTCTTTTACCCGTAGTTTTTAGGATAGTTTTAGCTTAATTTCACTTTAATCTTGTAATTTCCTTTTTAAAATTGTAAGCAACCTTTTATTAATGAAATGCAGTGTTTCTAAATCTCTTTGATTCATAATCTCTCATTTTTTTATTTAGAGTTAAGCTAAAGCTCAATAAGCCCTTATAAGCTCTAATAAGCTCTCAAGAGTCTATAAGCTCTTGATTTGAGTTTAACCAGTCTTAATCATACTTAAAACCTATAAAATTAATTTAAATTCTAAGTACCTTTGCATTTGGACTATTATAAAGCTTAATGAACAGGGGGATCTAAAGAATGAAAAAGGGGTTCCCCTTTGGACTTATATTTACTCTAGCTTATTAATAAGCTAGGGAGCTTGTAGCTGCCATTATTGGTTCCTTTTGTTTAGCTAAAGGATCAAGTAAGTCTCTCTTTTCATTGCTCTCTAATTTCAGTTTAATAGTGCTTAGTTATAGCTTGAATGTTTGTTATTGCTTATTTGCTTATTCTCTATGCTTATTAGTACTTATTTAAGTTTGAACTAGCTTAGGAATCATAGTTAGTTATTTGTTTTTTGATTAGAATAGTTTAGATCATTAGATCTTCATTAATTTGTCTTTAAATTCTCTAAAAAACCAAAATTAATTAGATTAGTAGTAAATCTTGGATTATTGTTATTTAGGATTGTTCATGATATAAGTTAGTTTTAAGCTATTTTATATCTTGTTATTAGATTTGATGCATTAGATTAGTATTTCAATAGCTTAAATTGATCTGTCACTTTTTAAAGGGGTGTTTGGTATAAGCTTATTTGACTATCTAAAGTCAATAATTTTGTGCAAAACCTTTTTAGTCAGCTTAGATTTCAGTTAAAAACATTAGGTAATAAGTTTTCATAAATTAGATTTAAGAATTTAAAAGATTTTGAGTTAATATTAAAGTTCACAGCACCCAGGGTACATTTTCTTAGGTTTTTCACTTGTGAAGATTTTGTTATAAGACTAAATGGCTTAGATCTTGTTTGCATTTTGTGTCTTATTACAACTACATTCTGAGTGTGTTTTAGTGCAGGACTTCCCTTAAGGAAACCTGCACTATAGTACTGCACTTGTGCAAAGTGCGCCAGTACTAACTATAAAGTTAGTACTGTTGTCACAAGTTTGTACTGCTACCTTTAGTTAAGTCAAATTAGGATTTAGGAGCTTAAATTCAGGTAGGACTTAGATTAGTTACAGCTTAATATAGTTTAAGTCTTAAAAATTTTGTTTTATCTAGCTTATAGTCTTAGCTTTTTTGCTGTTCAAAAGTCATAAAAAAGCTGATAACATAAAAAACACATAGGAAACTTAAAATAGAATTTTAATTTGTTAAATTTAGCTAATGCATCTAGTTTTTATTGCCTTTATAGATGAATTCATAAAGTGTTTATAAGGTTCTTTAAAGTTTTAGAGTCTAGTTTAGTTTTTTAAAAGTTTTTAGCTTATTTGGAATTTGAGTTACTTGCTTATTTCCTGAGTTTGCTTGTTTCATGCTTGATTTCATTAGTTTAAAAGTACTTCTAGGTTAGATTTCTTTCATTTAATAAGTTGTTTTTTTAACCTTCTTTTTTTAGGGGGGGGGTTTTAGATTTCTTTTCATTTTTAGAAGATAGAGAATACTAAAAATGAAAATAATGTATACGCAATACAAAGACACAATGTGTATAACAATACCCAAAACTTAATGGTGTCTTTATTAATGGTAAGAGGTCTGTTGATAAATGACATGCCAAACATAGGCACAAAATCATGCAACGAACTTTATTCAATAACAGAATGCATAAATAACTCCAAAGCATCCTACCGGTCTCTTCTAGACACTTTGCTCTATCTTAGACACCATTAAGCTCACCTACAATTGATGCTTAAAAATGTCAAAACAACGGTTGGGTGAGAGTCTAGGTTAAGATACATTATAAGTCTTTCAAACCAATTTACGTGACTTTTCAAAACTATATAGGACAATTATGCAACATATGAACGTATGACTAAATAATGACCAACCAAATCACAATTATCAAACCAACATAATATACTGGGTAGGCGTACCCTCGTATCCCACTTTAGGCACCTTACGCACTAAAAGTCTATCAACCAATGCTTATATTAGCCTGGACCCATACCAAATTCACTGAGGTTATCAATTCCAATTATCCACCCTGTGGATTGACTCTATCCCCCATATTAATGATCCTCAACACCAACATTAAATATCATGCCTCTACTCTCAAGCCATATGCAGTCACATAATGTCCACACGCAAACTAAACTCAATAATCACTGCAATTCAAAAACATTTCCAAAAACACTTAGGCATCAGTATCATCCAAATTTATAACATTAAAAAGAGGGACTTTTTGAAACTCTACCTGATGCTTAGCTTTCCCAAAAGAGTCCACAATAATTCACAATCCACTTTAAGGATTAATCTAAACAATTAAGCACATAAGATTCAACTCATTAGGCATTCAACCAATATGATGTAACCTCAACTATGTTGGTTATCTAAGCTATATTCCATTGTTGCTATTACTTGTTTTAAATCTTTTCCAACTCTTATTTACAACATTTTCACTTCATACTACACTTTAATTTTTATAGATCAGAGCTAGATTTAGTTTTTTACTCACTTTCGCGTCCATAACGTACACTTAAACACTTCCACCAATTTCAAACCAAACTACATACAAGCTAATTTTGTGTCATTTTGAACCTCTCCAGCTCTCCAAATCCATTACCTTTTAAAAAAACCCCTTAGAAATTCATTAATCCAAGTGTTCAGAATTCGGACCAGAATCTGACCCCCTTAAAAGTATGACGTTAGATAACCAACTTAAATTCATAACCTACTTAGCAAAAATTCAGGGGTCTCACACAATATATAAACTAACTTCCACGTGATTTAAAGCCTCTAACTAGATGTCTAAGTACTTATAGAAAAAATCAAACCAAAACTGAAATTCGTTCATAGTTTTACACATTTTGATTTTGTAAAGACCTTTTTGACCACTTCCCAACCATAAAAAACTCCCGAGACAACTTTGATAGAAAGTAGTCTCTATGAGGTTATCTTAGTATATTTGAAATTGTTTATTTGATAATTTATGATTGAGTTATGGACCCGTTTACAAAACTGCATAATTTTTATGCAATTAATTAACCACTTTTCGGGGACGATCTAAGACCTAACGCTATGATTTAATCTCGAAACAATTGAACCAATGATAAATACATCATCTAATTAACTATATATCCAGGAAAATTTAACTTAATTTATAAATCCCTAATTTATCTTTCATGATTAAACTTAAACCATCATTGCTTACATTACAAGAATTAAATAAAAAACTAGAATTAAACAAAGTATTAGAAATACCTTAAATCCCCCCAAATTTTTTTTTTCTCTCATGGATTCTCGGTCAAGCATTTGGGAGGATGGTGTTATTGGATTTATTTTTTATTTATTGGATCCCCAATTAATATTAGATAATATTAATTACGAGTTTGTTTCTTTTAAACTCTTTTTTTATTTTCTTTCCTCCTTTCCTCTTTAAATTCATTTTTACTTTCATCTATAAAAATGTATATTTTTTTTTTATTTTATTAATTACTTATTATATGTTTACCTTAAGTTATTTTATAAAAAAATCTAAGCTTATTTGCACATACATTTTTGCATTAACGCATTTACTAGACTTTTAAATAACATAAATTTTAAACTTCAAAAATATACTTTTCATTTCACAATTTATTTCTAAAATAGAAAAGTCATTCAAAAAAAATGCTTCATATTTTAACAAACTCATTTCTTTCTAAAATGACACAACTTTTTCATTTAATCCATTCACCTAGACATCCACATATTAACCAAACAATTCTCTCAAAAATAACCCAATCAATTTCATTATCCACTATAAGTGATTAAATGAAAATTTCTCCATCAATAACCATTTCTCTTAATTAACCTCTAAAACCTAATCTTATTCTTAAATTATAACTCAAAAACATACGGATATGTATAATTAGACTTACACACTTTATCGCAGAAGCCGCTTTCAATCACCGATAAATCATTCATGTGTCTCCAAAGTGACGAAATGAACTTTCACAAAATTCAACACAAATCTCAAATCCCAATTAGCACGACTCACGCTCAATAGGATTGATTATCCAATTCTCACATTCCCACACAAACACTTATAGAAACACGTTAAAATACATTACCATTACATTGCAACAGATACATTTAGTGTCAAAACACTTTAGTTTCACCAAACCTGCTCAAGTCATGGTTGTCATAGTATCCCCACCTTAAGAAAATCTCGTCCTGAGATTTAACTACTCGAGGCATTAGCACTATCGACAAACAACCTTGAGGACACTTAGACCTCATTTGATCCTTGCGTTCCTAAGTAAGCTCTGGACCTATCGCTTTGACATTCCCAACGAACTTTACTAATGCTATCATACTACGCTTTTTCTCCTGACCTCTCGGTCCACTACATCATAGGTTCCTTCACAAAACAAAGACGTCTTGTAATCACTTAACCTCGGACTAACTACAAAATAACGAATCCAACTGCTAATGAATTTGCTTACCACCTACAATGGTGCAATTAGACAACACAACAAAACCCCAACGAAAGTAGCATCACCGACTTACATGTACCTCGTTCGTCATCGTGGTTATCTTATCAAAACCTTAAGTTATTGATAACAGAGTTGTTTTATATCTTAACCGCACACTCATCAAACAAGAACTCGTCTTGATACTAGGATATAAGATGTTTACAAAGCTCTAACGTATCTAAAGAATCCACGCAAAAATTCAGGTTTACTCAAACTTTCAGCACCTCCCAATCTATTTTCGATACTCAGCTCTATTAAGAACATAAATTCTCAACCGAACTGTAGGCCTAATATATCCAAAGATCTCAAAATGTTCCTACATTAAATCGGTTCTAACTGTCTTTCTTTCCAAAAGTAATACAACTTCTCCAAAGGTGAGACTTTCCACCACCATAAACATTACCTGCTTTAATTCAAAAGTTTACACTATACCAGCTAAACACTTTCAAAAATTTTGGCATGCCTCAAGCCTTTCCTGTAATACACTATCTTGTTGGTCTGTTTCTTTGTACAAATTCGATCTTACTTCAAACTCACTCTCTCTAGTTATGGCACATAAACGGTAACCTAATTTAATTTTACATCCATGCTTCCTTATTGAAAAAAAAAAAAAAGGGGCCCCCAAAAAACCATCACATACTTTGATGACAATCCCCACCTTAGAAAAAAAAACCATCCCACGAAAGTGAGTATTTCAATTACCTTTAAAATCTACCACACTTGTCCTAAGCATAGCTAGGAATGGGGTGACTTAGTCAATCCATTGACTACACCTAAATCGCATCGTATCCACTACTCATACTTGGTAACTTGACAACAATATCCTTAGTTATCTTTCCCACTTCTACTCGAGTAACTCAGGTTGTAGTTTTTTTCAATATCTTCAAGATTAGCAACAATCCTGAAGACCCTTGATACTTTAAACTTCCACTTCCTGATACGCTAAATTACTTTTTACCGCAACTTAGCTATATCCTATCTTCATCTTAGCAATCGATTTGTTAACCTAAAACCACACAACATGTATCCGCTCCGGATGGATTGAATAACTTTGTCGGTATACGCCTCTTCTATAGCAAGGTCATTACATATCTCCAATAGTGATCTGTAACATTGGTCTATACACACTAGATCCAGACTCTCTATATCTTTTTCACACTGTTGTTCCGGTCCAGCCACGGAAAATCATATTATGTTGACCTTGTTCTTTGCTTGGACTTTTATCTTATGCCACAACATCCTTTTTCTCAAACCTAGTTCAGGCTTCATCCGTACATCATATATCTCTGAACTCATTAATGGCTTCACTCCTTCTTCCTTACTACACTCAGGTTTCACTACATCTACATTTGCTTTCATAGATGGTACTTGGCCTCACGAAATCAAACTCAATAAATAATACATCATCATCTTGCTCTGTTCAATCTTTGATTAAAAGTATGTTGGAGACATTCATTGATCGTTTAGATTACTCTCACATATCTCGTTTGTTCACCTTATGGCCTTTGCATTATTAAGGCAATCTACCATGTTAGCAATGCACATCCATTTTAAGAAACTTCAGTTGTCACGACGTACAAGGCAATTAACCTTCACCCGTTTCCAAGCATGATTCCATAATTTCAATTGCTCTGGGCGTCATAATATTATAAGAATTCGTACCCTCCTGCTCCTTTCGGCAATGCCGAAGATCGGCTCATTACCATTGATTCCTTCCACATATAGATAGCTTCCTCTTCTTCTCCCGCTTCCAACAGTTGTGGAAAACTTTAGTTACATCTTCTCTTCCCTTCACTGAACCCACGTTCATCCTTCACGCTTGCGACTCGTAATCATACCTTAGACTTCGGGCCAGTTTAAAATATCGTCTGTATATATATACGTTAACTAGCTTGTCTATATACGACCAAGCACACCTGGTTCATTAACTCCATGAAAACCGCTGGTGCATTAGTTAACCCAAAAAGCATAGCCGTAACTCAACGTGTCCATTACTCGCATCTAAAAAACAGTCTTAGCTAGTCATCCCCAGTGCACACTTATTTGTGACACCACATACGAATTTTCTATCTTACTCTTCTGACGCTATCTATGCACATTCCAAACCTACCCACCTTTTACTTCCTACAGCAAAATATAAACGCTTCCCATAAACAATTACCATTCGAACAACCCTCACCTTGCAACTCCATGCAATTATTCTAGACCTTTGCCTTTCTAAGACGTCAACACGAAACGGCCTTTGCAATCGGCGTCGCTCCTTGTACCTAATTCCAACGAAATCTTATTCTAAAACGAGGGGTAAAAATCTACTAATTCCTTAGGAACACTTTAGAGCGGCTCACATACTACAAAAGTATCACTATCTCACTCTTCTTCCTTGGTACTCCTACGAGCGACCTAGTAATCACTCTTTTAGTCTCATTTTCCCCGAACCTTTAGCACTCTCCAAATTTACCAAGGCATTTTAAACTACCTTCTCGTGGCATGCTCCATTCAGCCTTATGTCTCAACAACCAATTCTCTCCTACGACTACATCAACACTCTCATAACTAAGAGGTACTAAATCAAAAGTAAAACGAGAATTCTCTAATTCCAACTTGGGATCGCGAATAATTCCATTCGCTTCGCTACTATCAATCGCCACCACCCTAGGAAGAATACACGTCCTACATTAACTCTAGAACCACGCCATGAGGAAATTTCTAACTTCACGTGCACCAATTGTATCGGACCCAAAATCACAACGATTACAAAAGAAAAAAATCAACCGAATGTAAACGTCGACAAGAAGAACGAACCTCCGACCTAACAAACACATCAACGATTTCTGAAACACCCAACGAATAATACCACGTACCACGACATTAATTAAAGATGTAGAACCTTTTGTTACCAAAACCAATTTTTAACTAAGGAAACTTTCTCTCGTAAATTATACCAATCATTTTAAAACAATAGAATCACCTCAGTTAATAATGCAAATAATTTTAAGGTGTTGAAAAATAAAATTTAAAATAAAATTTTCATAAACTTTTTTTAATTATGGTTTTCATAAAATGAAATCAAAAGATGATTTAAAAAAAATGTGTTGCATTTTATTTATATAATTTTTTTAAAGAAGTTTTTAACACCTATACATAAGGTATTATCCGACTACAAACAGACTTACTTTACAATTAGAATTTATGACCTCACACAAAATAAAAATCATGTTAGCAAATAGGAATCCCAAAAGACCTTAAGAATTCCAATACCAGAATATTTAATTTACTTGACTGAACACGACAGGAACTCTTGGAAACCAAATCAAAACCATAAAGACTCATCCTTACTACGGTCTTAGAAACCAAAACATAAAGGTACCGTCACTCTTTAGACAAAGGAAAACAATCAACAACGCCTACCAAAAGGAGAGAACTTAGAACACCTCAGTCTCTATGGTAACACCCTAGAATACCAACACGGAGCGTTGGACTATTTCAACAAACAACGAGCTAACTAACCAACTTAAGAATCACGTCGGACATTCCAACAGGTATCCGATGTATCCGAAAAATAGATGAAAGGGGAACGAGGAACCATCTACGCAACCCAACCTAATATAATTCTCTTATCGGTTAAAAGAGGAATTTCTATAACCACACACAACCATCCTCAACAGGATCTAACATCAAAATACACCACCATTCTACAACTAACTATCCAGACATACATCCTTACATAATACATTTACAAGCACAATGATCAATGCAATCAAAGTCACATGTCCACGTGAGTGTTGCCTTTATATATTATTGTTCGCGACCATAATTTAATTGCACCTTTTTTCAAATGTGTACTTACTTCCAGATCCGCACATCTCAATGATAAACACATCTACCACTTAACATAATAATAATCCAAATATAACTCAAAACTATAATAATTCATCTAACGAACCATAAAACTTCCAATCGACCAAACGGAATCAGAAGTCGACATTATGGACCCATATATAAAAGCAATCCTCGATTATAGCAACGTTAGCGAGGTAGAAACGAAATAAACTTATGTTGGGCCTCGCTTGGGTTTGACTTTTTCTCTCTTAAAAGTCCACCACCTCCGCGGGTCCTGTGAGTAAACACTCTCCAATGATATCTCCTTGGGGTAGGGCGAAGACATGACTTAAAACAATAACAAAGGGTTATATTACTATTAGGTCAAATTAATGAAAAAGTATATAATTCATATTATATAGTAGTAATTCAAAATAGAAAGAATTTCAAAGCTTTTAGGTAGCAGGAACATACGGTATATACGTACACAAACACTTATGCCCTAAAATGCAACTATATGAGAGACCCTTAAGCTATAGTCTAGGCTCAACCACCTAGTTCTCTATAACCAAAGGCTCTGATACCAATCTGTCACACCCAGCAAGGTGAATCGCACGGAGTAAACAAGAAAGGATATTCATCACAACACATAGTGTTCTATATAGAGAAGTCTAATGAAAACTAAAGTAAAACAAAGACACAAAGTGTCATAACAATACCCAAAACCTAATGGTGTCTTTATTAATGAGAAAGAAGTCTCGTCAATAAATGACATGCAAAACATAATCCAAACAATTCATGCAACGCAATTATTCAAAATAGAAAGCATAAATAAACTTCAAGCATCCTAAGGGTCTCTTCTAGCTACTTTGCTCTATCTTAGCACCATCAAGCTCACCTAAATATGATGCTTAAAACGTCAACACAATGGTTGGTGAGAGACATAGGTTTAAGACATGCAAAACAAACCTTTAAATATAATTAATGCGATCATCAAAACATTATAGGACAATTATGCACTATATGAACTTATGCTAACATGCAAACCAAATCACCATATCAAACCAACCAATCATATACTGGGTAGGCGTACCCCTCCGATCCTACATACGTCACTTACGCACCTAAAAGTCTACCAGCTGGAGCTTATATTTAGGCCTGGACCCACCAATTCACTGAGTTGATCAATCCTCAAATTAACGATCCGTGAGATGATCAGCCCCACTATTAACGATCCTCAACATAACACAATATCATGCAACAACAAGCCATATGCAGTCACATAATGTCCACACTCAAACAAAACACATAATCACATCAATTCAAAACGTTTCCAAAACACTTAGCATCATTTCCATCCCAATTTAAAAACATTAAAAAGAGGGACTATGAAACTCACCTTTGCTTAGCTTTCCAAAAGATTCCAACAAAAAGCTTCACAAACAACTAGCACAGATCTAAACAACAAAACAACTTGTGTTACACGCTACTAAGCCAAACGCTTAATGCACATGTAACAATCATATGATGGATGTCTAAGATGTTTAGTTACCCTCATGGGTTACCCCGACACCATACCCAACTTTATCCACTTCATTAACAAGTTTCACTAGTTAATCACAATTCATACAAAACTGCAGAATTTTAACATGACTTAACGTACTAAAAACCCTTACTTATTGACCTCCATAATTCAAACCAAAAATCACCTATGTTCATTAATGAGTATATTAACTATCTTATGACTCCCAAGAGCCATTTACCTTCACAAGTACTCCTAAGAAAATCAAACTTCAAAACAGTCCCAATTCGGATCTGTTTGCTTACTAAAAAGTTTGGACTTAAAAACCATACTTAGACTCTAAATCCGAAGCTCTCCTTTTGGGGATTTCTAATAGACACATAAGACTTAACTACTGTATAAGACTTAAAAACCATACTTAATTTTAAGTTAGGATTTTACACTCCTAAACATGACCTAAATCTGACCCGAAAACATAGTTTTGACAACGAATCTTGTAACCATTATTTGACTGACTTCCACTTACTTTTAATTCATGAAACCAATGGGGTTGGAAAGTAGACTCTCTTTAGTTAATTTTAGGCTTAAGAAAATCAATAAAAGCTATCCGTATGACCGAGTTATGACTCTCGCAAAGTGACCTAAAATTCTGATCAGATTCCAGTTACGAATTTTACATGACAAACCCTAACCATTCACCTCTAATTCCTCATTAAACCCTACAAACGATTTCTATTAATTACATATTATTAAAACCCTAATGATCCATCAATGATTATGTTACATGAATGCTTTAATTAACTAGGATGAACACACTTACCTTG
>BQNB010056528.1:0-31272 GCA_026074375.1 Tanacetum coccineum | reverse complement strand
TCTCTAATCAATAGTGACATGCATGCCAATACTTCCTTAAGCAACTTAGTAGTCAAGTTAGAGGGTGCAAGCGTTTAGAAAAATAGGATAAATAGGTGTTTTGATCTACCGGGTCAACCACCAGTGCGAACCATTTTGACCCATTATCTGGAAATAACCCTTTTCACATAATTGATTTAACTCATTTCATGTATTAACTCATTACCCAATGATAGCCTTTGTATTTGTTGGTTTTTGAAAACAATGCCTACAACAACCTCAAATGGCATTAGCATAAATCAATTGAGTTCTTTTCCAGAAGGCGTTACTACATTGGTCGTTCTAATTGCAGTGGCTGAAATACCAAGTAACTCAAAAGAAGATCATTCCCGAAATAGTATTGCGGATGTGCAATTTTTAAAGGGTAATATTAATCTATGCTAGCTTTGATCAGTAATCAATCTAGATGCAAATTACAATATAATTACTTTTACCATAACATGCACTGAAATGAAATTTGTTTGCAAGTTAACTAATTTAGTTATTTAGCAATCTTCTTCTTATATACTTACATGACCTTATTATACAAGTTGCATAAAGTTATCTTTCAGCCTTATTGAGCGCGTTAGAAGGGAAGTTCGTCGGTCAGCTGATGACATTGGATGGCTACAACGTGCTCCAGATATGCCTCCTGTTAAAGACATGACTGAACGATTTAGTAATATTCTTAAAATTATTAGGTACACGAGTACTTAATTTCCCAAGCTGCTAGCTTTGCTTAGACGATGTTAATATGTTGTTTCACCCTGCATCAGTTATGATGTGCACATGCTGCCAATAACTACACCGGTGAACAAGGATATCCAGGTGGAAAATTCTTTGACCCGTCAAGCTTTGCGGGTTCCATTAAGAATGGAGTCTACAACCCGGATACGAATAAGCTAGATAGACTGAAGTTGGCTTAGATTAAGCATGCAAGACTTGCTGTGGTTGCTATGCTAATTGTCTACTTCGAGGCTGGGAAAGGGAAAACACCCCTAGGAGCTCTTGGTTTGTAAAGGAATTAAGGATTGTGTTATCAAGCTCGAATGTACTCATGTAATATGTATATTATCTAGAGAATGAATCAATCGCTTCAATTTTCCCTATTTTTAAGGGAGCTTAAGATATGTGACAGCTACGACCCATTTACTTATAAAAATGGGTCAGTCTCAGTTTTGTTTTGAGTCACATACGGGTCAATCCAAATAATATGCTAAAGGGAAAGCGCCAAGCTGGTAAAACAATACAAATGTAACCAATGTCTATATTAGTGCATACAAGTCAACAATATCGTTTCATTCAAAAATGTATATTTGTATTGCAACAATTATATTCTTGTAATGGTAACTAACAGTCTTATAATTTGTAAAAAAATAATGAACGGGTCAACACAACTTGTCGTGTTCAAGACAAATATGTTTTGACCCGTTACCCTCTCACATCTTTTCCGCATCTAAAAATAAACAAGAAAACAATAAGAATCAGAAAACTAAAGTTGAGAAAACAACAAGCTCATTTAAAGATTTACAATTCATGTCTGCCCATCGATCTAAGTGCCGGTTTAGGTCTAATAGGATATCATCATTGCTTTTTTTATCCATGCAAAAGTAAACCATATTTTATACGCAATGTAATAACATAAAACATTTATGAAACACACTTTTAATTTAACTAAAATTATTAATGCACAAAAAGCAATATACATTGTTGGAATAATACAAAGTTTTATCTTTTTGTGTTTTTTACTTATATAAATATGATTCAAAATAGAAATTAAAAAGTTGAATATTTGCATACATGTAAATATTTAAAAGAGGAATGAAGATTCTATGTTTACACAAACACGACAACCATTAGAACTAAACGACAAACATTATCTAAAAAAAGTTTTATGAACCGAACCCGCCCGTTGGGCGGGTTATGTTACTAGCATATATATATATATATATATATATATATAGAGGAATGTTAAAATAAAAAGACAAATATCCGTGAGAAGGATAAAAAGAAAACTTTTTTAAAAAAAATTCTCAAAAAATTTTAAAAAAATTCCACAAAATCAGGTATGTTGGTGCATAAAACTTTTGTAAAAGAAGTTTTTCTAATTTTGAGTTTTCATACGTTTTTTAATGCACAAAAAAATAAAATTTGATGCACAAAAAATTTTCAACTTGTTATAGTTTGATGCACAATAAAATTTTGATGCAAAAAGTCAAACGAAGTTGGGTACAAAAAGGAATTTTTGATGCACAAAAAAGCGATTTAATGCACAAACGTTTTTTTTCGGCAAAAATATTCACTTTAAAAAAAACTTCCTTCACAACTTTTTCATGCACCAACATACACGATCTTGTGGAATTTTTTCAGAATATTTTGAGAACTTTTTTTTTTAAAATTTCTTTTTTATCCTTCTCACGGATATTTGCTTTTTTATTTGATCTTTATCATATATATATATATATATATATATATAAGGAGGTGCAATCTTAACCATCCATTTCATTTTAAAGGAATACATCATAGAGTGACATGTGTCACCTCTTAATTAAAAAATCACTTTTATTTTTAAATTAAAATATCTTTTTATCTATTAATTTTTTTTATGATATAATTTCACCGTATTTTTTAAAATTTCGTTCTCTATAATTCAACATCCATTTTGATATATTTTTATAAATTTTAGATTTTTACATTTTTAGTGGGTTTATTTTATTTTGATTTAAAATTTTTACAACTTTAACCTTAATTCATTTGAAGAGAGTGTTTAATTGGTAAGAGACTCTGAGAGTCTTTTAAATGCGAGTATGGTGATGTTAATATGGTGTTGCGGGAAAGCTACGAAAAACCCAAACAAACACATACAACGGACAACACGTATACATTCGAAGTGTTGTGAAACGAATTCACTTAGCGGGTAGAGAATTGCGGGGAGAGTTAGGTCAAAAAAAAATTATCACCGCTGCTATGCGCGGGTATTACCTTTGATGGTTAAATCCACTAAGAAAATAACAAAACGAAAAACGTTAATAAAAGCCTCAACAATGCCGACTTTCCTGGACAACTTTACATGCCATATTTTTTTGGTAAAGTTTACATGCCATATTTTCCTATAAACATAAAATAAATTATCTCACAGCTCAAAAACATCAGTTGTTTCCTATGGATAACCAAACAGAGACCACTGATCATCCACACCCAAGAATAATATTGTTTCCGTTACCGTATCAAGGTCACTTAAACCCGATGATGCAACTTGCCAACATACTATACTCCAAAGGCTTTAGTATCACAATCCTTCATACAAACTTCAACGCACCCAAAACATCTAATTATCCTCACTTTACTTTTAAATCTATCCTTGACAACGAGCCTCAAGACGAACGTTATACCAATTTAGAGTCACAAGGCTTGGGAAGTTTTTCTCGTGTTTTTCTGCTCAATCAATATGGTGCAGATGAGTTACGTGAAGAACTGGAAATTTTGCTAAGAGATGGACAAGTATCGTGTTTGATCACAGATGCACTTTGGCACTTCACGCAATCTGTGGCTGATAGCCTTAACCTCCCACGACTTGTTTTGAGGACAAGTAGCTTGTTTTGTTTTCTTATATATGCTTCGATACCTCTTTTTGATGATCATGGTTACTTTGAACTTTCTGATAACCGTAAGTTATATTCTTAAACGTATTACGATAAAAACTACTAGTCTAGCTAGTACTATTTAACAAAGTAAATTTTGGTTAAAAAGTATCTATAGATGATAAATTCTGTAACTACATAATACTAGTATTAAGAAATTTTTATTCGTTGCATAGCGTAGATAATGCTTGAGATTATCTTTTTTTAACTTATTAACCATAATCGGTTGTTTGATTTCATGGGTTCAAGATTTGGAAGAACATCAAGTGGTAGAATTTCCAATGCTAAAAGTGAAAGACATCCTAAAGATGGGTTTCAAGGGTAAGAATGATATTGGTGGTGAGTTGATAGGTAACATGGTGAAGCAAACAAAAGTATCTTCAGGAATTATATGGAACTCGATCAAGGAACTCGAAGAACCTGAGCTTGGAATGATGTTGCGTGACTTTCCTGTACCAAGTTTCATAATACCATTTCCGCAACATCTTACTGCCTCTTCTAGCAGCTTACTAAAGCAAGATCGAACCTTTTTCCCATGGCTAGACCAACAACCACCTAATTCTGTACTATATGTTAGTTTTGGTAGTGTTACTCAAGTTGAAGAGAAAGATTTCTTGGAAATAGCTCATGGGTTGGTCAATAGCAAGCAGGCGTTTGTATGGGTGGTTAGACCTGGGTTCATTAAGGGTTCAGACTGGCTAGAACCATTTCCTGATGGTTTTGTCGGTGAAAGGGGATGAACAGTGAAATGGGCTCCTCAACAAGAAGTGCAAGCTCATAAAGCAATTGGTGCATTTTGGACTCATAGTGGATAGAATTCGACTGTGGAGAGCGTTTGTGATCAACCATTAAATGCAAGATACATTAGTGAAGTTACTAAAGTGGGCGTGTGTTTGGAGAATGGTTGGCAAAGAGAAGCTATAGCAAGTGCGATAGGAAGAGTAATGATGGATCAAGAGATTAGAGAGAGGGCTAAAGTTGTGAAATAAAAGTTAGATGTTTGTTTGATTAAGGGTGGTTCTTTGTATGAATCATTGGACTCCCTGGCCGCTTACATTTCTTCGTTCCATGTGACACATACTTAAATCAAACATGATACGTGCCCGATATAGCCTATGTCATGAAATGATACCCACTTACAATTAAGTTTATCAGAACTACTCTCCTTGTGATGAGAAGATTTTGTAGTCATATTTGACTATGGAATAAAATTTCACACAATGCATTCCCTTGTTTTATATGACTCGATCTTTAGTCATTATCCATCTCCTACATGAGTTGTTAAAGCAAGCACAGATCACAACTGTGGTAGAAATCGACTGCTAACTCTAACATTGTTTTTGTGAAATTTACCCTTAACTATGCATCTAAAATAACATATTTTAAAACTTTATCTAATTGTCTGTTTGTTCTTTGTAAATAATTGTGGGAATCATTCTCAGAAAAGTGGCCCAGATGAGTCAGACAAATAATTCACATCACAAGATGGTCTCATACGACAACTGTCAAAGTTTTAGAACTTCATAGATAAAATCTGGGTTACATAGCTATGTAGATAACTTCAGTAACTTTTACTTTGTATCAAAGTGAAAGCACTAATCTTTTTAATTACCATTATAAACAATAATTTTCAAATGTTGTTTTAATTTAATATTTGTTGACGTCCGACAAGTATATTCGCAATTGTTAATGTAACATATTCGAACAAAATTTACAAGTCTGTTATCCCATAAAAGTTTATATTACTTCTTCTCTTGTTCACTCATTTGGCACTTCACTTAATCTCTTTCTCCTTTCCACTTTTCATAGTTCAGGTCCTATTTTCATCTCATCCTGTCCATCTACTATATTTCACTCCATTCTCTATCTACTTTTACACGTATATCACAGGCCTATAAATGCATGCTTTTGTTGACGCTTCTATCGGGAGTGATTTTTCATGTTTTTTTTATTGTTATGTGTCTTATAGTTCAATGCTATTTTGTTCTTGTTCTTAATGAAGTAGTTGATGGTATTTGTTTGCTGTTTGATGACGTATAGCATGAATAATAGGCTTATTGGGCTTAATTCATACTATACACATTCGGGTCCTGGCCCAACACAACAAAACATACGAGTCGCCACTAAGCCCAGACACAAGCTGGCTGCAGCCCGGATGTTTCAAGACGTACACAGATAAGGAACTTTCGCAACATACAGGTAGAAGGCAATTTGTGTTCGCAACCACGTTTATGAGCGGATCCTTGCCCGACAAGGGTCCCACTCTGGCCACTAACAACCATAAGCGAAATACTAGGAAAACCTAGTATTAGGATCACCTATAAAAGGGGACCTCTGACACCCCAAAAGGTAGGATTTTCTGGACTCACATTTATACACACTAGTTCTGACATTCTCTGACAACACGATCACTTACTCTTACACTGAAGCTTAATCGTGGGGTCCGTCCCTACGGTAAGGCTAACTGGTTCCCTTATTTGTGCAGGAGATCGTCTTATCACTTGGTTTAGTACAAGATCCAAACCATCGATAGCTTGTTGGCCCGGCCCGATAAGCAACTCCAAATCCATCTCATACCCGTCACGCTTTTTGTACTAACAAGTTGGCGCCATCCGTAGGACCGCGAATACAATCGCGTTTCCTAAAATACTCATCATGAGCACCAACGAGCTAACTCCCCTTAGCCAACCCACGTCCGCCGTAAGGAATACGCTAGGGAAGGAGCAAGTTCCGCAGAACTCGGGCATGCCTACTTTCGATGCAGCCCTACGAGAATACTACGACATGAACTATCATCAGCTTTTACCAATCATAGCCAAAAAAGTGCACCAAGAGAAGGTGCAACAAGAAAATTTCAAGGCAGTAAAGGCTCATCTTAACTTCGAGGAGGCCTCATAACACTCCGAGTCAGGGACACCGAGCAGAAGAAAGGACCTCAAGAAAAGGCTGGGATCCAGACATGTCCGCAGCGTTGTCCGGAAGCCCTGAACTAAGGCACGACCATTCTGAGTCACCAAAGGAAACAAGTCCAGAAAGAAAAACGGTGTTCAAAAGGCTGGAAAAGGGTGTATTTCACAGGTTCGAAGACAAGGGAAATAATACATCCACATACTCTAACGATTCAAGATGTCGGTCATATCCTAGTAGCCGCAAAGACACTAAAAGCTGCTACCAGACTTCTCGCTCAAGAGAAACAGAATTTTCTGCCAAAAAACATCATAACAAAAGAACATCCTCACGAAGGATGGAAGAGATGTCAGAAAGTGAAGGTGGCGCAAGAGTACATTGGAAATCAAAGACAAAGAAGCAAAAGTCGAGTGTTGAGGACGACCTGTCCCAACCATGGGTATGTAAAGAAATAGATCCTTTCACTCCTCGAATCCGTTAGTTTGATTTTCCAAAAACCCGAATGCCTAGTCACATCAAGACATACGACGGAAGTGAAGACCCAGAAGATCACTTAAAAATCTTACAGGCGGCTGCTAAGACGGAATGCTGGGCAATGCCAACGTGGTGCCATATGTTCAATTCCACGCTTACTGGAAATGCCAGAGTATGGTTTGATGACCTTCCACTGGAGTCTATTGATAGTTATGATGATTCAAGGAAGGCATTCCTAGAGAACTACCTCCAACCGAAAAAGTACATCAGAGACCCGGTTGAAATTCACAACATCAAGCAGAGAGATGGGGAATCCACGGAAGAATTTGTGCGGAGGTACAAGCTCGAATGTAGGGATGTGAAAGGAGCTCCAGAATGCATAAATATCTCCAGATTTATGCACGAAATTACCAATCCTGAGCTGATCAAACGACTATATGATAAAATCCCTAAGTCAGTAGACGAAATGATGAGGGTAACTACAGCATTCCTTAGAGGAGAAGTGGTGGCCTCTAATCGTGAACGGAAAAATTCGTTTCCATCATGGAAGCAGCAAAAAGCCAGACAAAAGCAAAACTTCAAGAAGGGAAGCTTCCGGAGCCAACAAAGGACATAGCGGAAGCAGGACAAGTTCACCATTCTCAAAAAAATACCAAAAGAAATTTTGGCTTTGGGCAAAGGGAAGTTTAAGCCTCCTCCGTAGGCAAAATTCTGCGAGTTTCATGGGGAAGTAGGACATACCACCGATGAGTGTATGCACCTAAAGAGGCAAATAGAGGAAATGCTAAAAGCCGAAAAGCTGTTACATTTAATTAAGGAATTAAAGCAAAACAATAGGAAGATTAGACAAAGCAGCAAAAAAGGGGGGAAACCTCAGGAAAGGACAAGTAACTGGCCATATTGATGGTACAACCATGGCAGAGGGTAGCCAGACAAAAATTACTCAAACTTTCTCTCCGGAGTCAGTAATTTCTTTTCCACCTCTGGGGAGGAAGATGGGATGGAGGGTCCCATGATTATTGAGGCCGAAATGGGAGGACATTGCGTGCACCACATGTACATGGACGGAGGCTCCTCAGAAATGTAGTGGAGAAATAATAGGTCGTTAGGACAAATATCGTTGCTGGTAAAGATAGGTGATGAGGAACACTCAACTTCCGCATGAATAAATTTCATGGTGGTAAGGTCACCCTCTCCCTACAACGGAATTATAGGGGAGACATGGAGAGTTGTTTGTGTTTATTTTGTTTTTGTAGGTAAGGAGAATCGGGCAGTTTTGTACACCGCCCTACGAATAGCATAAAATTCTTGTGGCAGGGCAGGAAACGGTATTACACTACGGAGCAGCAGGATCATTCCACTATAATGCACAATGGTTTTAGGACCAAGGGTGCCGCAGCCCGTAATCAACCAAGTCACAGAAGAAAAGATTCAGGTGGCAATCCACTCAGAATATCCAGAACAAACTATAGCGATAGGCTCTACTTTGACAGAAGAAGGGCCAAAGGAGCTGTGCGGTTTACTAAGGCGCAACCTCAATGTATTCGTGATGCGGTCGTCGTTAGACTTCAACAAGAAGTTTTACAACTCCCTAGGCAGAGCACCTAATCATTGTAGTAGTAGTATAGGCAAGACTCGGGGGGTTATTATTGTTATAAAAATCTCTAAATTTATGCACGGAATTACCAATCCCGAGCTGATCAAACAACTACATGATAAAATCCCTAAGTTAGTAGATGAAATGATGAGGGTAACTACATCATTCCTCAGAGGAAAGGTGGCGGCCTCTAATTATGACGGAAGAAGTCATTTCTATTATGGAAATAGCAAGAAGTCGACAAAAGCAAAACTTCAAGAAGGGAGGCTTCCGGAACCAACAAAGGCAGAAGAGAAAGCAGGACAGGTTCACCCTTCTCACAAAAACACAAAAAGAAATTCTGGCTTTGGACAAAGGGAAGTTTAAGCCTCCTTCGCCAATGACAACCCCGGTAGAAAAAAGAAACGCTAGCAAATTCTATGAGTTTCATAGGGAAGTAAGACATACCACCGATGAGTGTATGCACCTAAAGAGGCAAATCGAGGAAATGCTCAAAACAAGAAATCTGTCACATCTAATTAAGGAGTTGAAGAAAAGTAATGGAAAAGATCAGGCAAAGGCAGCAAAAAAGGGGGAAACCTCAGGAAAGGACAAGCCGCTGGTGATATTGATGATACAACCATGGCAGAGGGTAGCCAGACAAAAGATTACTCAAACTTTCTCTCCGGAGTCAATGATTTCTTTTCCACCTCTAAGGGAGGAAGATGGGACGGAGGGCCCCATGATTATTGAGGCTGAAATAGGAGGACATTGCGTGCACCGCATGTACGTGGACGGAGGCTCCTCCTCATAAATCCTGTATGAACATTGCTTTAATAGATTTAATCCGGAGGTCAAAAATTAGATGACCCCTGCAACCACACCACTAGTTGGGTTTAGTGGAGAAATAATATGGCCATTAGGGCAAATAACGTTGCTGGTAAAGATAGGCGATAAGGAACACTCAACTTCTGCATGGATGAATTTCATTGTGGTAAGGTCACCCTTTCCTTACAACAGAATTATAGGGAGGCCAAGAGTAAGGAGAATCTGGGCTGTCCCATCCACAACCCACGAAATGCTAAAATTCCCAGTGACAGGTGAAACGACCACATTAAGGAGTAGCAGGATTATTCCACTAGAATGCACAATGGTTTCAGGACTAGGGGTGCCACAACCCGTAATCAACCAAGTCATAAAAGAAAATATTTGGGTGGAAATTCACCCATAATATCTGGAATAAACTGTAGCGATAGGCTCTACCTTGACAGAAGAAGGGCATAAAGAGCTGTGCGTTTTGCTAAGGCGCAACCTTGATATATTCACCTGGAAGCCAGCGGATATGACTGGGGTTCCACAGATGATAGCTGAGCACAGGCTAAATATCCATGAAGGATGTCTACCCGTTAGACAAAAGAAAAGAGGGAAGCACCTGAGAGAAATAAAGCATTCTACGAGGAAGTAGAAAAACTGGTGGACGCCGGTATCATGAAAGAAGTCCATTATCACAGTTGGCTATCAAACTCAGTGATGGTAAAGAAGCACGACAATAGCTGAAGGATGTACGTAGATTTCAAGGACTTGAATAAAGCATGTCCCAAAGATGGCTATCTATTATTGGAAATTGTTTAAAGGTAGAATCCCTCTGCGGATATCCATTTAAATGTTTCTTGGACGCATACAAAGGATACCATCAAATACAAATGGCAAAAGAAGACGAGGAAAAGGCAGCATTCATCACAAGCTAAGGAAAATTCTGTTACTCAAAAATGCTATTCAGATTAAAAAATGCTGGAGCAACTTATCAACGTTTGGTGGTAAAAGGCCTTCCAAAAACAAATTAGCCAAAACTTGGAAGTATATGTGGATGACCTAGTCATTAAAAGCCGTACGGAAAAAGAAGTAATCAGAGACATAAAAGAAATGTTCAAGACCCTTAGAGAGATAAACATGAAGTTAAACCCTAAAAATATTCCTTTGGGATGAGGGAAGTCACCTTCCTGAGGTACAAGGTAGATGCTGACGGACTAAGAGTATGTTCGGACAAGGTAGAAGCGATCCTCAATTTACCATCTCCAAAGTGTTTGAAGGACGTGCAAAAACTAAATGGGAAGCTGGCAAGCCTAAATAGATTTTTGTCTAAATCAGTAGAAAAATCTTTGCCATTCTTTAAAACTCTAAAGAAGTGCACCAAGAAAAGCGTTTTCCAATGAACCGCGGAGGCAGAAATGGCATTTAAGTAAATGAAAAAGCCGAATTACCCATGTTAACTGCACCAAAAGAAAAAGAGGAGCTGATCATGTATCTGGCGGCTGCAAAGGAATCTATTAGTACGGTCCTAATGACGGAAAGGGACGAGAAGCAAATGCCTATCTACTTTGTTAGCCGTGCATTATAGGGTCCGAAAGTCAACTACACTCCAATGGAATAACTAATACTTGCCCTGGTAAGTGCTAGCAAGCGACTAAAAAGATATTTCTAGGCATACACAATAGTTGTAATCATAGACCAACCGATAAAACAGATCCTGTCTAATCCGGAGGTGGCAGGAAGATTGCTCAAATGGAGATTTGAGCTAGAAGAGCATGACATTTGTTATAGACCAAGAACGTCAGTCAAGGGACAGATTCTAGCATACTTCATTGTAGAACGTCCAGAAGACGACCCTCTAGATACACCAATGGAGGACAAGGAAGAACTTCCAGATCCATGGGTATTATTCACGGACGGATCATCGTGCATAGACGGTTCTGGGGCCGGCCTAATGATTACGAATTCGGAAAGAATGGAATTCAGATATTCTCTAAGGTTCAGGTTTAATGCCACTAATAACGAAGCAGAGTACGAAGCCTTGATAGCCGATCTCTGGATAGCAGAACAAACGGGAGTAAAAAACCTTCAAGCAAATGTAGATTCCAGGCTCGTAGATAATCAAGTAAATGGAATTTACGTAGCAAAAGAGCTAGGCATGATCAAATACTTAGACAAGGTGAAAATCCTTGCCAGCGCTTTTAAAGAATTCTCCATCAAACAAGTACCCAGAGGAGAAAACAAAAAAGCAAACGCGCTAAGCAAGATGGAATCTACCAGCTTCGCCCACCTAAGCAAGCAAGTACTTGTAGAAGAACTCAAGGAAAAATCAATAGATGAAAAGGAAGTACTAGTGGTAGTAGAAGAGGAAGGACACACGTGGATGACTCTAATCTATGAGTACCTAACAGAGGAAATTCTTCCAGAAGAAAAGAGAAAGGCAAGAGCTATACGCCGCAAGGCAGGTAGGTATGCCATGACAAACAGAATACTATATAAAAAATCCTTCCTCGGACCATGGTTATGATGTGTTGGGCCGCTGCAAGCAAACTACGTTTTGAGAGAGATCCATGAGGGATCATGCAGCATGCATGCTGGCCCAAGATCCGTGGTGGCAAAAGCTTTAAGATCAGGGTATTACTGGCCAACTATGCACACAAACGCTAGAAACTTGATAAGGGAATGCAGTAGCTGCCAGGTCCACCGCCCCGTGCCAAGGAACCTACAACAAAAGCTAACACCCATCACATCTCCATGGCCATTTTACAAATGGGGGATTGACATAGCCGGACCTTTCTCGGAAGGTCCTGGTAAGGTTAAGTTCCTGATAGTAGCGGTCGACTACTTCACCAAATGGATATAAGCAAAACCAGTGGCAACCATAACAGGAGCCCAGGTTAAGAAGTTTGTATGGGATAACATAGTGTGCAGATTTGGTCTCCCAGGCGAAATAATATCTAACAACGGAAAACAGTTCAGGGATAACCCATTTAAGGACTGATGCGAAAGGCTATGTATCCGCCAATGCTTCAATTCCGTTAAACATCCACAAGACAACAGCTTGGTAGAAAGGGCAAACAGGAGTTTAGGTGAAGGAATCGAGGCACGGTTAGGCGAGAAAAACAAAAACTGGCTGGAAGACATATCACAGGTCTTGTGGGCACATCGTACTATGATCAAATCAAGTAATGGAGAAACACCATTCTCGTTGACGTATGGAACGGAAGCAGTGATCCCAGTAGAGATTGACATGCCAACCTTGAGGACTACAGAAGTCGATATGATCAAAAATGATGAGGCCTTGGAAATTAACTTAGACCTTTTGGAAGAAAGAAGAGAGCAGGCAGCAATTCAGGAAGCAAAAAGCAAAGCCAAGATGGAAAAATACTATAATGTCAGGGTTCGCAGCACAAGTTTCTGTCCAGGAGGCCTCGTCTACCGGAACAATAAATCAAGCCATGCGGAAGATGGAGACAAGCTTGGAACTAAATTGGAAGGACCATATGAATTCACGGAAGCATTGGGCAAAGGGTCGTACAAGCTTAGAGACTGTAACAGAAACGCTCTTCCGCGGACATGGAATGTCTGCAACCTTAATAAATGCTATGTGCATGAAATGTAAGCACCTCTCCTACGCAAGATAAAGCAGCAGAGAGGGCACTGTTTGAATTTTCTTATTTGTAATGTCTTTAAAATTTTAATGAATGAAAAAAAGTAAAGCCTAGCTACCTTCACAAGCTTTTACTTAAAATTTTTATTTACTCTTTTAATTTGCAAAGATAACTGAATATTACATGAAATGGTAAGACGCGCACGCAAAGGGGCATGATCCCATGTAAATATTATCCCGTATAATAAAGGAATGAGTAACCTAACAATCAACTCAAGTACATAAGAGGTATTGCAAGCCAAGTACTGGGAAAATGAACCGCAAGCATTTCACTAAGACTATCATCGCAAAAATGTAAAGTGATATTAAAAGGTAGCAATCAAAACATTAAATTGTTAAGTGTTACATTACGGATACCGTGGCAAAAAGTTACAAACGACCAGATATACAAACTGTCTAAAGTACAAACACCGCTACAAAAAGGTCACATACGGCTGCGGTACACAAAAACAATAAAGGATAGACCAAGAAGTACCATAGTGAGATAAGTTCAGTTAAGTAAGTTACGCTCTAGAGTAGTGTCTAGATCCTCTTTCTCAAATTTAATTGTGGCAGCATTCCCCTGAACATTCCCTTAAGAATTTTCCTGACCATCCGCATGTATGATATCATAGTCTTTAACAGTAATAGGAGGGATGGAGCTTGCAGAGGCAAAGGTGGTGGATAGGGTCGTTGTAGTGCCAGTGGTGGCAGGGATGCTGGCAGAAATACTGGCCCCACTGATCAAATTCTAGACGGACAAGGGTTCAGACAAAGGAGTCCAAATGCCCAAAAGAGCTGACTATTCCGCCGCAATGTTTACCCTGATCCGCTCCACACGGGAATCAGAAACACTAAGGGCAAATGACAAAGAGGTCACCCCAAGCACCACTTAATCCTCGGACCTGTGGATAGGAACCCTTAGCTGCTCAACATAAGGCAGACTGGCCATACCAGGAGCATCAGCAAGAGGGCCTTCCAGACGAAGTAAATTCATAATATCCTTAATACTGGCATCCTTGTGAGACTTCAATTCGGCAAGTAAGGGGAAGTCAACCGCACGGAGCTCTTGTAAGGCAGAATTAAAATCCGCTTCAGCAAAGGGATTATAAGCAACAATGTCTGCTAGGCTTCTCCCTTCCCTGCCATGATCAATTCCCGCTGCAAGACCATCCTGTATCCCTTTCTTAATGGAAAGGCTGATAGCAGCTCCCAAGGCTGTAAGATACTCTAATGAATTTAGGCATTTGATGAGTACAAGCTTCAGGCCATGGGTTAGAAGCTACCTCCGGCCAGATATAGTGGTCAAGAGATGGGGATAGAACTTCTCCTCTAAATGGCAAGCCATCTCCGCAAGATCTATATCTAACTTTTCCACCCTCTCATTAACAACTTTTAGCTCAGCATTTTGAAACTCCTCAAGCCGCTTCATCAAATTCTCATATCTGGAGAGCCACTCATAAAGGCCGGAACATGTAGTCTTCAGCGCATGCACCTACCAAAACAAAGTGTAAGCAGATAAGATAAAGTAAAAAAGAATACACAAGACACATAAGTTTCGGAGTGCATACCTAATCCGTAAGTCCATCATTTTGAGACTTAAGGGAGGTCACAATAACATCAAAATCTCTAAGTTCATAGTCTTTAACAGAAACCAGAGATTGGAGCTCCGCGACCTTCCCATAAGAGAATTCCTTTCATCCTTAAGACCATGTTTTTCTGATTCAAAATATTGAGCTCATCAACGCGCACCTTCTCCGCGTCTTCAAAAGTAGATACCTAGGTACGAAGGCGAGCAGCCTTCGCTGCCTCGGGTTCTTTTAACAAAAGTTGAGCTTTTAGGTTTTCAACCTCTTCGTCTGTTGATCCCAACTTAAGATCGATTCCTTAGCTTGTAAAGGTTAAGTTACTTTGGATAAATCCAAAACAACTATGGTAGAAACTTTGTGAATACTAAAGAGTATGCGGAATCTACTCTTTAATACTTAGAAGAATATTAATAAAACAGTAAACTGTATGAACAATGTATGAAGAATGATATTACTAAAAAGCTCTAATATTATTATCAATAATACGAGTACTTTGTGTAGTACTAGGGAAACCTTGAATCTATATATCAAAACGTATGAATGTGTATGAATGTTTGGTGCATTGAACTCTATACCCTAAGACCTCCTTTTATACACCAAGGAGTCCTAACAGGCTTACAATATTTTCCTAAGTTATCATGATCTTTTAAACAAATAACTTATATGTATATTTTATAAAAATATCTCATACTTATCTCGTAAGTAATCTTGATAAACAATCTTTATCTTAATCCTTTCTCTTATCTTTATTCTTCTGACAGTAGAAACTCTTCTAGCAGTTGTAATCCATCAGCAGTTGTAAGTAGCAGCATTAACTTCTATTCCAGCAGCACTAACTGTGTACAAGCAGTAGTAACTACTTAGAATATTTTCTTTATTCTTCATCAGCAGTACTAAGTTACACTAGCAGTACTAACTTTATGCTAACAGTTGTAACTTTACTTAAGTAGTACTAGCAGTACTAAGTTACACTAACAATAGTAACTTTTATACTAGCAGTATTAATTACTTAGTAGTATTTCTTCTAAGTCTCTGAGCAGTCTTAACTTCCATTAGCAGTAGTAATATATACTAGTAGTAGTAACTCTAACCTTAGCAGTAGTTACTTCCAAACAGCATCAAGAAGCTTTTAATCCCAACAATCCTCCTCTAAACTTGATATTCTTCTTCTGAATCTCAAGTTTCTTCATTAAAAGTCTTCACCATCACCAAGAGGATGCATTCAAATACTTCTAGGATTCTTGACCTGTTTTGTTATGAGTTTCAGAAGTTGATAGCACATCTCATTCCAATGGTCAGTTTGAAGCTTCTTGTTGAGCATTTTTGTAATTGTTGCAGGTGTGAGTGGATACTTTTTCTCTACCAGCATAAAGATATGCAGATTCTGAAATCTCACAAAATGTACTCCACTTGAAGAAAATAGCTTCCAAACTGTCACATTGTATCCTTGTAGATTTCTCCATACTTCACTTTCTACATCAGGTTCAAACATTACCTTCAGATCACCCCATAACACTCTTTCATATGCCTCCTCTGGCCTTGTATTCCCATGTTTAGCTTTAACCAACTTCTAGAGTGTTTCTAGGTCTTCTCTGTCAATGTTTTGAAGCATCCTAATCATTGATGAATACCTCCTTGAACTTCCATCAGCTTTGATGATTTGAAAGTATCCCATCTTTCCTTCTTTGATGATTTTCCAGTCAACAATGATTGGGGACTTAGTGGCTAGTGGTATAGCATCAATTGCTACCTCATCATCAGGAACTATCTCCATATGCTTTTTCATTTCTGCTTCATCATCCACTTTAGCTTCTACATTCTCATCTATCTTTTGCTTCTTTGAATTATCAGACTTAAGTTCTTCTCTTGTTCTCTTCTTACTTTCTTCTGCCTAGCTTTTACTTCCTTCCACAACCTCTGTATCCATAGGAACAAATGAATCTACCTACTTCATAGTATTGTCAAATAACATTTGAATTTCTTCAAAACTTTTGTTCTTCAACTGACTATGCTTGTAATTAGCCATATTTTTCAAATAAGTACACATTTGATTCCTCTTTTGAGCTTTGGTTGGTGGCTTTCTTCTGATTTTTTTAGCTCTAAGCTTTGCAAAGTGCTTCTTCCTTTTGTCCATGAGCTCTACAAACACTTTGGATCTTTCTTCAATGGTTAACTCACCCTGTTCTTCTGCTTGTAGTCTTTGAGCTAACTTATAATATGCCTCCATCATAGCTTGAGTATTATCCCATGAAATTAAGTTATCCTCTTCTTCTTTTTGTCTTGCCAGCCTTTCATCTTCTTCTAATCCAGCTTGCAATTCTTCTTGAAGTCTTTGAGCAATTTCTTCATCCACTAAAATTTGATCTTTCTTTTTTAAAGGCTTCTCAGGTTCTATCATCTTTGCCTTGCCTTTGTCTTTAGCCTGTAGAAGTTATGATGTTTGAGAAGATGATGTTGTTGTTGTAAATTCACTTGGCTCTTAAACTACAACTCCTATATCCTTGGGTCTTGTAACTGTAGTTGTAGTTATTGTAGCAGCAGTTGTAACAACCTTAGGTTTAGCTGCTTTGATCTCTATTAGGGTCTAAGCCAAAGTCAACTCATCAACAGTTGTTGTTGTAGTATTGGCAGTAGTAACTTTAGTAGTACTAACTACCTTTTCAACTTTAACTTCCTGCTCATCAAAAACTCATGTATTAAACATTAAATTATCATCATTTCTCCCCTGAGTCTCATCAACTAAAGTAACCTCTGCATCAGCATCAAGATCAACAATTTTCCTCCCTTGTTTGGATGCATCCTCCTGAGCACCCAAACCTTCATCTTCAGAGGAAACAACTTGTGTAGATCTACTAACCTTTTTTAACCTTTCAAGCCATGGAGTTCTTGACTTACTCCTTCTTTCTAGCTTCTTGACATTCTCCTTCAATTTATCAATCTCTGTAGCTTGAGAGGTCTTTGTGTTCTCCAAGTCAAGAACTCTTTATGATAAGTTGGTACAAAGTTCCATTAATTCATTTAGTTTTAATCTATCCTCACCACTGAGTAATGGATCATTGGAATGTATAGGTACACTTTCCACATTTTCAGTCTCATCTACCATAGGTTGTGTGGGATCACTGGATCGAGAAACCTCAGTGTTCTGTTTCTTGGTCTTCCTAGGCTTTTGCTTCTTTGGAGGTTGTGATGATGATGGTTGATTAATGGTAGGTGTGTGTTGAGGATCAGTTGGTATTTCTAAACCCCCACCTAATTCTTCAAGCACTTGAACTATCATGGTTTAAAATATAGGGGTAACTCTCCCAGAAAAACCTTATCCTTCTCTCTTCATATTAGCAAAGACCTTCTTAGTGTGAGAAGGTGTAACATAAATTTCTTTATGTTTAGTTATTCCTTCAACTTGTTTATCTAAGAACACTTGTACAAACCTTGGATACATTAGAAATTTAACTCCACCCTCCAAGTTCTTCACCATATTATTAAAAATGTACTTGGAAAAGTTGAATTTTTGGTTTGTGGTAAGACAGATGATAACAGAGGCCATAGTGCTACTAAATTCGTTCCAAGCAGTAGTCTTAGCATTAAGGCATTGCAGAATTGTATGGATAAGTAATTTCCATTAAGGTGAAAAGAAAGCTTTATAGAATGTAAGCTTTTGTGTAAGATTTTCATACCCCATTCTTTCTAGTTCTGCAAAAATGGTAGCATTGGGTAGACATTCAGTACCTTCAGCATCTTTTAATTGAAGAGCTCTTCTCACACTCGTCTCAGTAATGATCACCTTCTTCCCATCTACTAGGGCTTGTATCTGCACTTCACCATTGACAGTCTTTGCCTTGGTAGTAGCCCAAAACTGCTTAATGCATGAAGTATAGATGGTGGGATTCACTGTTAGCGCATATCTAATAGAACTTGCATTCAAAAAGTCAATAATTCCTTCAAACCCATCACTTTCTTCAGGTTTCTCCAAAAATGCAACCAAATTGTGAGTTTCAGCAAACTTTAGGTTCGACATTATGTTGGATTTTGATGATGAATGATAAAATTGAGTTAGGGTTTATGATTAGAGAGTATATCAAAGTGTAAAATTGATCAAATGAGTGATTGAAACCCTTAATCGAAGTATTTATGAAATCACCCTCAACAGCATTAACTTAAACTGACAGCATTAACTAAGACTGGCAGTAGTAAGTGTATGCCTGACAGCATTAACTTAACCAGCAGTAGTAAGTTTATGCCTAACAACATTAACTTTGAGTCACCAACATTAACTTTAATTTCGTTTCAAAAAGCATTCCCTTCATCAATTTTGATTCTCACAAGCTCTCTTTCTATTTTTATTCTCACTGTATCTCTTAATTCTTTTTCTCACTGAATCACTCTATCTATTTTTATTTTCACACATCTCTCTTTCTGTTTTTATTCTCACCAATTTCTCTCATTTCTTTTTCTCACTGAATCACTCTATCTGTTTTTATGTCATACATCTATCTTTCTGTTTTTCAACTCACTATTTTCTCTCATTTCTTTTTCTCACTGAATCACTTTGTCTGTTTTTATATCACACATCTCTCTTTATGTTTTTGAGCATATTATTTTCTCTCAGTTCTTTTTCTCACCAATTCACTCTATCTGTTTTTATTTACATACATCTCGCTTTCTGTTTTTACGCTCACCAATTTCTCTCAATACTCACAATATTAATTATAACAAACAGTAGTAAGTATAACTAACAGCATTAACATAGCAGTATTAAGTATAACTAGCAGCACTAATTATACTTACCAGTAGAAAGTTAGTCCAAGAGCACTAACTTGAATTTCATCATTGGCTGCTATTTCATTCCATTTCAAGCATCATTTGTGCATAATCCGCTGCATATAAACACAATTAACCTCCCTTCAATTAATACTTCAAAGGTTAAGCATTCCCATACTTACAATCAGATATTGAAATCTGCCAACATCAAATGCTTTTGTGAGTAAATCTGTAACATTCTGATCTGTGTGAATCTTTATCATCTGAATAAGCTTCTTTTCATTAGAATCTCTGATAAAGTGATGTCTAATCTCAACGTGCTTAGTCTTTGAGTGAAATACTAGATTTTTAACTATGCAGATGGTGCTTTCATTGTCAATGAAAATCTTGGTATTCATGAAATTGTAACCATAATCCAGCATTTGATTTTGAATCCAGAGTATTTGTCTACAACAACTAGCAGCAGCCA
This sequence comes from Tanacetum coccineum, assembly GCA_026074375.1. Lineage (NCBI taxonomy): Eukaryota > Viridiplantae > Streptophyta > Magnoliopsida > Asterales > Asteraceae > Tanacetum > Tanacetum coccineum. The sequence goes on along the minus strand of BQNB010056528.1, from coordinate 11,381 downwards.
CATATTCTGCTTCAGTAGTAGAGTTGGCAACTATAGTTTGCTTCTTGCATTGCCATGAAATCAATCTGCTTCCAAAAAATTGACAACCTCTTGTTGTGGATTTCCTGTCTAAACTTGCACCAGCATAGTCACTATCAGAATAAGCTTCGAAATCAAATGGTGAGTCCTTAGGATACTAAAGGCCCAATTTTGTTGACCTTTCAAGTATCTAAAGATTCTTTTCACATCATGAAGATGTGAAACTTTATGGGTGACTTGGAATCTTGCACAAGTACATACAACAAACATTATATCAGGTCTTGAAGATGTTAAATACATCAATGAGCCAATCATTGATCTATATAAGTGAACATCAACATCTTTAGCATTTTCATCCTTCATTAAAGGCTTTAAAGTCTCCATAGGTGTACTTGCTGTCTTCACAGTTGAAAAACCAAACTTCTTCAAAATTTCATCCACATACTTGTCTTGACTGATGAAAATCACATCATCTTTCTGTGTCACTTGTAGTCTTAAGAAGAAAGTGATCTCACCCATAGAACTCATCTGGAACTTCATTTGCATCAATTTCTCAAACTCAGTGCATAACATCTTTTTAGTAGATCCAAAAATGATATCATCAACATATACTTGAACTAGTAGAATATCACTTTTGACTCTTTTAATGAACAAAGTCTTATCTATCTGACCTCTCTAAAATCCATTGTCTAATAAATAGGTAGATAAAGTCTCATACCAAGCTCTAGGAGCTTGATGTAGATCATATAATGCCTTTTCTACCTTATAAACTCTGTCAAGGAACTTTGGATCTTCAAACCCTAGAGGTTGACAGACATAAACTTCCTCTTCAATCTTGCCATACAAAAATGCACTCTTCACATCCATCTGGTATACTACAAAGTCTTTGAATAAGGCATAGGCTAAGAACAACCTAATTGCTTCAATCCTATCAATTGGAGCAAAAACCTCATCATAATCTATTCCCTCTTCTTTAGTGTAATCCTGTGCAACCAGCCTTGCTTTGTTTCTAATCACAATACCTCTTTCATCTTTTTTGTTCTTGTACACCCATTTAGTCCCAATGGCTCTTTTGCCATGTGGTAAATCCATAAATGTCCAAACCTGTTGTAACTTGAACTGTAGAAGCTCCTCTTCCATAGCTTCTATCCAGCTTGGATCTTTTAATGCTTGGATTACCTTTTTGGGCTCTTCCTAGGATAGAAAACAAGCAAACAGACAAGTATGAAGATCTTCATGAATTTTCCCTTTATAAACAGCACTAATAAACCCTTGTTCATTTGTAGTCTTTATCATTCTCCTTGTCTTTACACCAGACTGCACATCTCCAATCACATGATCAAGTGAATGATCTTTATAGATTCTTGTATTTGGAGTAGAAGAAACTAGATATGTGGCAGTAATGTTGCTCATATCTATTTCTGTTTCATCACCAAAGAAATCAGCATGTGTGTCTTCAAGTGGAGCAGTAGTAACTATTGGACTAACAATATTAATATTTAGACTACCAGTATTAACATTATACTGGCGGTATTAATACTTGGCCCATCAGCATTAACATCTTAAGTACTATGTTTAGGTCTCTATTGATCATCAATTCCACTTTCCTTGTTTACACCTTCATCATCCATCTTTCCAGCATCACTAGAAGGTTGTGGTTCATTATTACTAGTATTCTTTGAAAAAGAATCAAATAGTAAACCATCTTTCCACAGTGGCATCAAAATGTAGTCTTGGCTAGATCCTGTCTCCATGCTTGAATGACCTGCACTAATACTTTCTTCTGTACCTGCAAAATTATTAGATTTTGTACCTGCAACAACTGGCATATAATTCATTGATTTTGTTAGAACATCAATATCAAACAACCACTTTGGTCCATCACCTGCAATAATAGGCTTATCCTCCAAGAACCTAATATGCAAACTTTCTTCTACTTTCCTGGTTCTAATGTTGTATACCCTAAAAGCCTTACTATTTAATGAGTATCCAACAAAGAATCCTTCATCTGACTTTCCATCAAACTTGCCTAAATAATCTAAGGTATTAAGAATGGTAACATGACACCCAAATGGTCTCATGAAGCTTAGAGCAGGTGTTCTACCTCTAAACAGTTCATAAGGGGTCTTGTTATGAGGCTTGACAACTAATACCCTATTCTGCACATAGCAAGCAGTATTAACTGCTTCAGCCCAAAATGTAGTAGGTAACTTAGAGTCAGCTAACATGGTTCTAGCAGCCTCAATTAGTGTCCTATTTCTCCTTTCAGCAACACCATTTTGCTGAGGAGTTCTAGCTACACTAAATTCCCTCTTAATGCCTTTCTTTTCACAAAACTCACTCATAACTCTATTCTTGAACTCTGTTCCATTGTCACATCTAATTATCTTTACTTTCTTATCAACTAGAATTTCTATCTCAGTTATAAAGCTCTTAAGAATGCCACTAGTTTTATCCTTAGTTGCTAGAAAGAAAACCCAAGTAAATCTGCTATAATCATCAGTGACAACAAGACAATATTTCTTATTTATTAAGCTGCTCACAAAAGTTGGACCAAACAAGTCTATATGCAACATGAATAAAGGCTAAGTAATAGAGTTCTGAATCTTGGACTTACAAGAGGCTTTGTGTTGCTTTCCTTTAAGACAAGCAACACAAGTTTGGTCATTTTAAAAACGTTTTAAAGGTAAACCTCTCACAAGATTTTCCTTAACAAGTTTATTAATGGTTTTAAATTTTACATGACCTAGCCTCCTATGCCATAGCATTGATTCATAAAGTGTGGCCTTTGCAACAAGACAAGTTAAACACTCTTTAGGAACAATATTCTTCATATCAACACTATACATATTATTCTTTCTAGGAACTTTAAGTAAAACCTGACTTTCATCAGCTAACTTAAAGTCAGGAGACAGAACAAAACATCTAGTGTCAGTAAAAAGAACACTAACATTTTGTCCACACAACTGAAACACTAAAAAGGTTAAACTGTAACTCCTTGACAAAGTACACATCCTCAAACAGCTACCAGTTTAGAGAGTTTCCTTTATCAGTACTTTTTCTCCTTTGTCTAACTCCCCAAAGTAACATATCCTCCATCAAATTCCTTAAAGACAGAGAGATATGACATGTTCCTTGTCATGTGCCTTGAGCATCCACTATCAACATAGCGTTGATCTTCTTTTTGTGGATGACCCTGCACATAAAAATAAGGAAATTAGTTTCCTTTGGGGACCCAAGCCATTGCTGACTTGGATCTGCCTCATGCATCAATATAATTATGTCTCTTCAAAGTAATTGATGCACTATTAAGTTTGGTAGGTCTCCAAACCCAACATGATGAGGCCTTAACAACATTAACCTGATTTGCCTTCACAGCATTAACTACTACTGAATTTAGCCTAGCAGTATTAACTGCTTTTGGCCTAGCAGTATAAAATTTACCCTTAGCAGTATTAACTTTTTGGCTAAAATTTTTGTTAGTTAATGTTGTCTGTTGATAGGGTTCTATTACTGAATGTGCTGATTTAGAAAAATATGACATTGGGTCTAAGCACTATAAAACGTAGTTCTGGGATGAGCAGTAAATAACAGGCCTAGCATATTAATATCTTAGGCCATATTACATTAAAACTGCTCTTGGAACCATGTTCCTGTGAGCATTAGGGTGAGACTTTTTAGAAAAATAATTGTAATTCACCCTTGTAAAATTATTCCCAGATACCACCCTTTCCCTTTGATGGTAATTGCAGTTAGCCTGCACATGGTTAAAACTTCCACAGATAAAACAAGCTTTATTGTACATCACAAAGTCACTTCCTAGCTGTTAAGACTTTTGATTATTCTAGTTTCTTTGATTTCCCCTAGGACTTTGTGACCTGCACATTTTAGCATACTTAACTGGTTTTCTAACTGGTTTTTCTTGTTGTTTAGGTCTAACAAATTCTATCTTAGCAACAGTAGGAAAAATAGTTTTCTTCTCTAACTTATCATCTGACACCAACTCCTTAACCAATGGGGCATCAGAAGATTCACTAACCTCACTAGAAATATCTTCACTAACACTCTTACTAGTCTTAGGTCTATAGCCTTCAAACTCAGGCTGTTGGAACTCCTCTAGACCAGAGTTGGACAAATCAAACTTTGGAAGTGAAAATAACCCTGTAGGAGGAAGTGGAGCAACATTATAGCTTACAAACCCCACACCCTTTCTACTTTTATCAGTTATCTGACTCCCTATTAATTTGTCTAGACTCTTAGAAGCATTATCAAAATTTTCAATTTTAAGTTGATTGCTTTCTTTTTCTTGCTTAAGCTTTTCTAACTCACTTTTAAGCATGCTAATTTCTGAATCTCTATATGAGATATCTCTTTTAAGAACAGCAAGTTGCTCACAAAAAATAACCTCATTCTTTTTGTAAAAGACAAGTTGCTCTTCCACAGATGCTAACCCTCTTTTATAAGTAGCTAAATTGAACTCAGATTTGTTAAACTCTATTATTAAATCATCAAGTTGAGTTTTAAGAGTTTTAAAGCTTTTTAGACAAGTTTTTAAACAAGTTTTGTTATTATGTACCTCAGAGTCTGAAAAAGCCATACGAGCCATGTTTGTAGGAACTTCATCATATGCCATATAGCTCCAGTCAAAACCAGCTCCATCAATAGCCACCACGGATTTGGAAGAAGTTTCTTCTACATTTATAGTCCTTCTAGAGCTGTCTTGATTCCTATTTCTGCTATCTTGGTTCCTAGGTCCTCTGTATTCCCTTGCAAAGTATCCCATCTTGTGACAGTTGAAACACTCCACCTTAGATTTGTCATATCTAGCTGTGTCACTCCCATTGATAGTGATCTTTCTACCAGTTTTCTGGAAAAACCTTTTTAATCAGTCATGCTCCAGAGACCAATGTGCTAACTCTGCCACTTATCAAATACCATCCTTCTATGTCATCTTCATGGATTTGTTTAAGGTCCTCATATACAAGTTAAGACCCGTTTGGTTGACTGGCTAAAACTGCATAAACAGTGTCATCACTTAAGTTAGCAGTACTAACTTAAGTACTAGCCAGGCTAACTTGAGTGCTAGCAGGGCTGACTTGAGTTTAGCAGTACTAAAGTCCATAAGCCAATCATTAACTTCATTAGTACTACTAGGATAACATAAAAGCCATATTCTGAGACCTTAAAAGCTTGACTTGAGCTTTGCCCTTCCATTAACCCTTGTCAATAATCATGAAATTGTTTGTAGATATCATCAAAGCCATTGTGTCCTAATCAGAGGTTTATTCTTCCAGACCACAACATGAGTATTCCACTCAGAAGGCAGACTTCTCAAAAATTTCAAATTGAGATCTTCTTGTTAAATGTTTTCACCCAGGATATCCAACTGACTTACAATCTTCTGAAGCCTGTTAAAAATAGAGTCAAGAGACTATGTGCTTAGAGCACTAAAGTTCTCATACATTTGCTTCAGAAAAGTCGTTTGAGTCTTCTTTATGGCTTCATTACCATCAAATCTTGTTTGTATAGCAGCAAACAAAGTCTTAGCATCCTTGTACTGATTGACTTGTCAATTAGAATGTTCAATTAGAAGTGCCACCAGGAAATATTGACTGCATACTTCTTGCCTTCACATCATTCTTCTTTTGAGCCTTTTCTTTAGTAGTTACCGGACCTGGTATTAGTGAAGTTGAGGTACCATCAGCATTTTTTGTTGTTGGCTATCTTTTTGAATGGGTTTTCCATTCTCTATTCATCCCATAGAGCAAGCCCTTGTACTTGAAAGTAATGCTCATATCCTTAGCCTCCACATATCATATTCCACCCCTGTTTGAAGAATGGGCAACTTTGCAGAATAGTATTTGTGCAGTTCTAGATCATCTCTTCGTTGAGAGTAAAGAGTTCTCTGTTAGTTTCTCTAGATCAAAGTATCAAACACAAGCTCTAACCACTTGTTGATCCAACTTAATACCGGGTTCTTTAGCTTGTAAAGGTTAAGTTACTTTGGATAAATCCCAAGCAACTATGTAAGAAACATTTTGAAAACTAAGAGTTATGCGGAATCTACTCATTAATACGTAGAAGAATATTATTAAAACAGTAAAACTGTATGAACAATGTAGTGAACAATGATATTACAAAAAGCTACAATATTATGTTATCAATAAATAGAGTAATCTAAGTAGTAGACAGGTGTTTACAACCTGAAGCTATAATCAAAACGTACAAAAATGTGTAAGAAATGTTTTGACATTGAACTCAATACCTAGGACTTCCTTTTATACACCAAGGAGTCCTAACATGCATACAATATTTTCCCTAAGTTTATCATGATCTACTAAACAAATAACTTAACATAATCTTTTACAAAAATATCTCATACTTATTCCCGCAAGTAATCTTGATAAACAATATTCATCTAATCCTTTCTATTGTCTTTATCTGTTGACAGTAGAAACTCTCTAGTAGTTGTACTCCTTCCAGCAGTGTAATAATCGAAGCATTAACTTTTTATTCCAGCAGCACTAACTGTGTACAAGCAGTAGTAATTACTTAGAATATTTTCTTCATTCTTCATCAGCAGTACTAAGTTACACTAGCAGTACTAACTTTATGCTAACAGTTGTAACTTTACTCAAGCAGTACTAGCAGTACTAAGTTACACTAATAATAGTAACTTTTATACTAGCAGTATTAACTACTTAGTAGTAAAATCTTCAAAGTCTCTGAAGCAGTCTTAACTTCCCATTAACATTAGTAGTATATACTAGCAGTAGTAACTCTAACCTTAGCAGCAGTTACTTCCAAACAGTATCAAGAAGCTTTTAATCCCAACATCGTCCCTGGACTTCAATAAACCAGCTTGTTTTTTACACTCAGACTCTAACCTTCTCCTCTCACTCAAACAATATTCAGTCCGCATCCTGACTTCCGCACTCAAGCAAGCTTGACGAGCAGTCCCAACACTAAACTTTATAAACAATTCCTTATAATCCATGTCACGGATCTGTGCAAATAAAACTGGAGGAGCCAATGATCAATAAACTCCCTGAAGGCATCTAAGTTATCCAGCAGAGCGTCATTGGGAATGTTCCAGCGCAGAACAAAAACATCATGAAGACTCTCAGAATCAACCTCCCGGGGGGTAAAAACCACGTGTTAGATTCTTAAACAAGCTTTCCTCGTGTTTAGCTAAACTTTGCTCGATTCCGCTTTCAAAGCAGCTTGTTACTGCAACAACCCATTGTCCTTGAGCCCAACAAAGAGGGGACACTCCAGTAAGATCAAATGCATGTTTCCCCCCGGCCCCACCCAAACACAGATATATCAGTGGCCATAAGGTAGACCTCCCATCGAGGGATTGTCAGGAAGTTCAGGGGGCCTCTTTCTAGAAGGAAATTACAGCTCGTTTAAGAACTTCATACTAAGACATCCTAACCAATCATACCTATATTTGAAAACCAGGCTAACTCTTTTGAATGGACCGCTTGCTCCACCAAGGAATTCAACAAACCTGCGGCAAACTGGGAAGGCTCATCAACCGGTAAGGAAACAGAGGGATCATTAGCGGTAATTCAAGGATTGTCTCGGTATCCAGAGCCGCATATGTTGGCTAGGCCTTCAATGGGATAACGGTAATGTTAAGTCTGAGCACGGTGAGCTCGGAGACATTCAACTATGCTTATTTAGGGAGGGGATAAATCTAAGCTCACTCCCAAACTCTTAGGACAATTTCACTAAATAGGGCACACGCCAAAAATTTTTGGGCTTTGTGGGGGCGGTGTCCTTGTTAGAGAAGAAACCGCGAGGGACTACGCACACGATTCCAATGCATATCCATAGTCAGATCAGGCCCCATTCAATACCACATCCCTTAAGTATGTGGGTCCTGCAAACTTCAAAGATTGCCCCTCGTAGGCACAAAAGCATATAAGTAGAGATACATCCTCAGTTCCGAACATAATAACCCTACACCAAACCGAATCGGAAGTGATGCTAGCCTCCATTGGAAATCCCCAAAAAAGGACCCCCACAAACCACAATAGCCTCTATCGCCCTCCTAAGGCCATTGTCAAAAATAGAAACAGCTTCCCCTATATACATAGGTTGGCACGGTCTAAGTACCAAAACAAAGCTTTGCGACGACCAATGCTGAGCGGAGCAAAAGGATAGCTCGGATTGAGGGTCCGTAGAGACTTGGAGAGAAGACTCATTAGTTCACAGCACGCGATGCCCTTTTCACAGTCCAAACTACTTAATAACCCCGCTATCCCGACTTATACCGCGCATCCTAAGGAGTGTCACACCAACGTTCGGTCGCAATATCGCGGGGAAAAAACCTCCTTCACCTTCACCCAATTGCATGATGGCCAAAAAAAACTTCTGTTTTCTTATGTTAAGTTCAGGCCAGGCGGGCGGGCCCTTGGCCTGATTTATATTATGGCGTGCAACCTCTATGGTGTCTCCGATAATCGATACATAATCCAAAATACCAAGATGGAACAAGCAGTTGGCAGCAATCTGATCCGATGGAACAAGTGGGTGCAAAAACTTGAGCATAAAAAGAGAGGGCCTAAAGGGTCCCCCTGCTGAACTCAAGTCGTGGACCAAATATAGTCATCACCCACATATAACCTCGCCGACTGACCATATAAAAAATCCACCCATAAGGAAATAGACGGGCATCGAGTCCGAACCTCATGTAGGAGGGTAGTCCGATCCACCAAGTTGAAGGTATTAGAGAAATCAACAGTAAGCATAGCCAATGACCCATCCGTAGGTGAATCTTATTTAAGAAATATTGTTCGCGCCATGAAGCAGGCCTTGCCCCGCCGCTGGGGAATACACCCCAGAACTGAAAGTCCCCAAGGGTATTTGGAATCTCCCTTCTGACACCTCATTAGCCACTTCTTTAGAGGCCAACCTCCTCCACATCGCGCCCACGGTAATAGGCCTGTTCCCATTGTCCGGTTTGAGGGCAACGGCCGTGAGGGCGCAGATGCACAAACTCCGCCAAAACCTTAGGGCACCTCCCCTCCAACAATAAATTAACCACCACAGAGATAGCCTTGAGTAACCCAACGGCGATCGCCGACCCCTCACCACATAATGCATCTAAAATGTGTTGGGCTCTTAATCTGTCCCGCCCATAAGACATCCCTTTTGGGAAAGATTGAATCACCAAGAACGTTATCAACGTCCTACAACAAGTGGAGGCTCGTGGGGCACTGAACCAGGCATACGGCAGTGGGGGGCTGTATAGGGTGCTTAGCACAACACGCTGTATATGTTATCCGTACCGCAAGGTGCCACCTGAGAGCATAAACCTTAACAGCGAGCAGTGTGAAGTGCTCAGTCCGATACTATTCTCAAACATTGTTTTAATAGTTGGTGCCACAGTTGAGCTATCGGACTAGCATAACGGTCCTCTTTCCGATACACCTCAAAGGTCTGGGCAAAAAGCGATGGAATATGTTCAATAAAAGCCATCCCAACCCACCAGAAGTGCCAAATCCGTTGATTACTATGGAGTGCAAGACTTCTGTTAACCAGAACCTGCCCTCCCTGTGGTTAGAAAGTAAAAAAAACACGCAACGTGTAACGTTGGGTAAACACAAGTTTAACCAGCTCCTCATAGACGTTGGTGTAGCCGCACTTTAACTGCAGAGCAGAGCTAAGCATGAGAAAATGGCCATACGACAACTATGAAGGGATGCTCTTAACAGCGTGATAGGTTGGCGAGAAAACACACGGTCAAGGAGAACTCATCCACAACCTACCCCTCCACAAAGGAAACACTTCTCTAACTGTGGCCTCACGATCCCTACTATGAACTCCTCTAATTTTCCCGCACCCACTTGAACGGGTCATCCATCAATATGTGGATGCCGGCTAAGAGATGTAAAAACCATACACACCCACACACCCATGATCTAGGCCTTTTAAAGCCTCCCAACTAAAACCAAAAACATTCAAAATTGTGGGAAAGGCCTTCGCAAGGCCCTTGGATGTCGTAGACAAGGAGACAATAATTTGTGCAACCAACCGAGGAAACCCCCTGGACCCACCATTCCATTGCGGCAACAATGAAAAACTTAAATGGGGCACGGCCAAATCACCCGATGAAGAACAACACTCACCTCTGGAGGGACGCCTAAAAGAGAAACAAACTCCTATTCAGGGACCGAGAAGGTCCACAAACTCCTTCAGATATGGCTAGATAACAAAGTACGCGAATGGTCGAATGACTAAGGCCATCATCCGGTGAGGCAATTAATCGAACACCTTATATGCAATATATCGTAAGCAAGAATAGGTAATGACATGAAGACGTTAACAAGCACAACCAATGATGAAGTGCATAAATCCTTGTTCACGCATTTCATCAAACAGATGGAGTGCATAAAAAGGGTGGTCACTTTTTGAAAAGGTTTGGAGCATAATGTTCCAAATGGGCAAGATGTGTCTTGTTATATGGTTGAATACTAAATGGGTTTTGTTCAGATTGTGTTTGTTTTGAGAATATGATTTGATTATGGGTAGTATTGATGATGGGTCAGTGTGAAGATTAGTTATGATTAAACGAGCGTGAAGCGGTTTGAATTAGGTGTGAAAGTGGGAGTGAAGCTGTTTGAATTAGGGTGAATTAGGCGTGAAGCTGATAGATTATGAGTTTAGATTATGAGTGTGAATTAGGCGTGAATTATGCGTGAATTAGGCGTGTGAATTAATCTGAAAGTTACATGTTGAGGATAAAGCAATGAATTTAAAAGAATTAATCTATAAGTTAAATAGAGGGACTGAAATTATAAATTCTGAAAAGTATAAGGTTTGGTTAGTATTTAATATATAAAGTATGATTTTGTCATAATTGAATCTATAAGGGCTTGTTTTGTAGTTATGGATAATTAAAGATATTGTTTAATTAATTAATAAACCAAAAGGACTAAATATGTAAATTATGTAAAATTAAGGGTTTGACTTGTAAATACATAAAATGAAAGGTATAATCTGAATTAAATATGAAACTTTGATATTTACACTTTTAACCTTGAAAATTATTGATTTTGCATATTAAACCCTAAAATATGGAAAGTTGTCATATTTAACCCTAAACTTGTAAGGTTGGCATATTAAGTCCTTAAGCTATTCAAAATGCTTAATAGAACCTCAAATGATGAATATTACTAATTTTGGAAACTTATATAAAATGGAAAGTTACTAAAAATGGAAAGTTTCTAAAAATGGAAAGTTACTAAAAATGGAAAGTTACTAAAAATGGAAAGTTACTAAAAATAGAAAGTTACTAAAAATGGAAAGTTTCTAAAAATGGAAAGTTACTAAAAATGGAAAGTTTCTAAAAA